>JAVQJL010102934.1:0-47834 GCA_036024295.1 Nannoperca obscura
ATATATATATATATATATATATATATATATATATATATATATATATATATATAAAATTACAAGGATAACACACACACACACACACAGTGCTGCAAAAAATCATGAAGGTTAATGGGTAAAACAGTTGTCATGGGGACAGGTTTGTGAATTGCATTCCAATGCAAACTACTGCCTGTTGTTGGAATTAACAAATGTGTGGGACATATTATGGTTACAGCGCCTCCACTAATTATGTAATTAGCTGTAGACATGATCAGGAAAAAGGGTAAAGTACTACATTAACCAGTTCACCTGCTGTGAGAGTTAGAGCAGTAATTAACTGGGACTTTTGCTGTACAAATGTCCACTGCCTTTACAGCCCCTTAAACATCTTAATACATTTAATGAAGCCAATTTTGCATCTGAATCATTGGGTCTGCATTGGTAAAACAAGTGGTGTATTGTATCACGTATAATGCCACATCCCTTTGGGTAGATGTGGCATAAAAAGTTGAGGTGGCAGCTGAAAGAGATCTCATGTGTAAGTTCCTGCAAACTGCTCCTCTGATACCTTCTTATCCTTCTAGAAATCCTGCCTCCTTAAAAGTCCTTTTTATTTCCCATGTCAGCCATTCCTCCACACAACTCGACATATGATTGTGATAAATGCTCTTGTCTATGTGAAAAGAAAATGGCCAGTACTGAATCTCCTGGACTTTCTTGTCCTGCTACAACACTTCAGCAGCAGGTTTGGACTCTCCTCTCCACCTGCAAAACATTTAATTTAATATTCTCAATGTAATGGCCAGAGAGTTGCAGGCTGCTGAGCTCTTAGATATCTCTCTGTGCAAATATTACCTTGATCCTCGCTGCTACCTTGTGCTTGTCATAGCCTGAGCCAGTTAGAAAACACTGCCTCTGAGCGCTGTGGTTAGCACCGAAGTATCTCCCTCATCCCGGCCATCAGCTCTCATTATCAGTGATTCCACAGTAAGAAACATTATATGCCAATAGATAAAACCAATATACCATCTCAGATACAAACATCCAGGAGTCCCCTCACCAGCAAATAGGGCATTAGTCCTTGCTGGAAAAAAGTAAGATTTTTAATCTTTAAATGTTCTACAGACGATTGCAGAACCATACAGTCTAGCTCCTGCAGACCAGGTTTTTAAAAACATTTTTTATCCCACACTCATTTTTTTATCAAATCCACACACAGCTGTAATCTACAGTGTTTTCATTGACAATTATAGGCTAATCTATTCTGGGGTTTTTTCCCCCCAAAAGAATGGCCTTTACCTCAATCCACAACATGTGAATCCTAAAAGCCTATATTTTGACAAGCCAACAGTCTTCACTAAATAATCAAATACCCTACTCTTTCCTTTAAAAAATATTGTTATATCCAATTGGGTAAGCCTTATTTATTTTATTCAATGTGGTTTAATAAATATATGGGAGGTTTTTGCACTAATTATTTGAAATTGCACATAACCTACGTCCATAAGCCTGGAGTCTGTAGTAAATTCTTGTTTTCTCTTAACTTCGAAGATGTAACTTATTGTACATTTCATTAAATAATTATGACTATTATTCATCAAGAGTTTAAGCCTAAAAAACTCACAGTTCATAGAACTGTGTGGATATGTGGTTTGATCAGATTTGATTAACAGCGGCCAGATAACATAGGCAAACCAACTACAGCTACAATCTCGTTTTAATTCAAATCTTGCTAAATTCTGATTGGTGCACAGAAGTAAATGACATCATTGTTTTCTAACCACATCAAACCAATGAGAAGAGCCCAGCAAAAAAACACAAATACAAACATCTTTTGTGAAATAAAACCTGACTTTGGCAGAAGATTGTGTACAGCCTTAAAACTAACATTGTAGTAAGAAGCTGGTTCCAAAAATATGCTTTGAGTGACTTTTGTTTGTTTTTACCTTCAAACCTCCATATGTGGTTTCATATGTTCCATGTGTTGATATCTGAGTATTTCTAGATTGCAGCTATAGTTGAAAAAACTGCAGCCAGACTCATTGCATCTAGAATGAGGAAACACATTATCTCTATTTACGCCTTTCGACACTGGCTTCCTCTGAAAATCTATATTGATAATATATATCTATACTTTTAAACCATGTTCTGGGCTTTTAAATCAGCATGAGCCTGAACACACCTTGAGATCATTTTGCAAGGCCCACATTGCTGTTCTACTGTCTAGACTCAGATCAGGGGGCACTGAGCTTAATGTAATAGGGCCCATAAACTGTGGAGTGAAGCTAGAGTTGTTAAAAATTAAAAATCCATCCTTTTTTAAATGTTGCCGTAATTTCACTTTTTTGCCATCTGTTGTTTTTATTTGTGCTTGTTTTAAAAGATGTTCTTATTTTATTTTTATTATTATTCCTTCTTCTAGAAATAGGGTGTTGTATGAGTCATTTGACAAGACTGACAAGCTGGTGGTGTGTGCTTTGGTTGTGATTAATGCTTTCATCTCAGTGAGTCATAGTGGATCACGTTGTTTTTGTGAAATCGATTAAGATGGGCTTTGTTAATGGCCCATGTGTGTTCTTGGGCTGAGAATCACTGTTAACAGAGACGTAAGCAGTCCTATCACAGTGTTTAATCCTTGCTTCAGTGAGAAATAGCTCCACTCCCACTCTGTATACAACTCTTCACAGTGATGACAACCAGGCAGTGTAGCTAGAACATATTTGCACATACTTAGAACATTTGTGAGCATTCACGTGAGAAATGGCTTGTCATATGCCAAAACAGAAGCTTAACAAATCAAAAAAGATTATAATGAGGAGCTGGTCGTGAGATACGTAAGCCAGTTCTTTCCAATTTGCTTAAATGTCTCCATGTTTAATAAGGTTATATTATTGCTACCTAGAGTAAACTGTATGTATGGCTGTTATTTGAAAATGAAGCAGGTGCATCTGACCTGTGAAATTCTAATTAAAGTGACTGGACCTACATTAACATGCATTGCTGGAGGGTGCCCTACATGCTCCGTTAGATCAACAACCGCTTGACACCACTTCCAAGATTCAGCAAACCCAAGAGGAGGCATGTTTGGGAGAAAGATTGTTTGAATAAAATGTGTAATTCCAGCATTACACATAAGAAAGGAGGGAATAGATTAGAATGGTAAAACTGCACTAATAGGGTTTTTTGTACTTTGGCAATTGAAACTGCAGGTTTTAAGGAGATTGTCAATGTTATGTTCTCAAGTCCCTGCTTAGTATTTGGTGGTGTTCATAGTATGGACCTGGGATGGAAATTATTAGTTTTGAGTGTAATTTAATCTCAAGCCCAAAGTATTTTAAATTGTGAGGATTAGATCACCCAAATCCCCATATCACATTTTCAGAATGTATTTTCAATAGAAAACTGTGTCAGTGAAAACCGTCAAATATTAGGTTCAGATTTTATCAAAAAAACATTTCAAGAGTATTTTAATACAACACTCACGTGCCATATGCACGTTGAAAGAGTCAGGGGTCAGTGCTTTCAATGCTGCCTGTGAAGAGATGCCTTTGTAGAGCAACTACACATATGGCTAGAATGAAGATGGAGCAATCATTACAGTGACCAAGAGCCCTCTCAATGCACATATGGCACGTGAGCATAGTATTAGGGCTGACTTGTAAGGTGAATATAGGCATAGGAGCCTTTTCCCAGTGGCTAATAATAAAATCATAAATCTGCAGCAAGCTTATTAGATAACTTACCTTATCTTGCAATAAACACGCTAGCCATATGTGTATATATGTGTGTGTTTGTATGTGTGTGTTTATATATATATATATATAAAATACTGGCAGGTGTTTCTATTATGTCCTCTCCGTATAATGCAGTACAGCACCACAAACTGCAGCCTCCAAAATGATCATACAGTTGAATTAAGACTTTAAAATTGTTTCAGCTAAAACTGAACATTATGATCTTCATGATTTATTGCAGGGCTGTTGTATGACACTGCATTCATTTTATCTTGGCGTATATAATAAATTGGCAACTGGGTGTATAAACAAACAGGTACAATGTGTCCAACTGAGAAAAATTCGTATCACTGTTCTCTATCTCCTTTGCCAATGAACCTGTAGTTGATAATATCAGTTATTCAGCGGTTTGTGTAAAGCAGTACAGCAGTGAACTCTGGGCCGTCTGTGGGACGAGGCGAGACACTGAAGGTTCGGCTGCATCTAATCCTGCGGCTGCAGCAGCAGCACAGATGTGGTGAAAGCAGAACCCATTCTAGCAGGAGTCAGACTCACTGCCCTGAGCGCTCATGTAAAGACTCATGGTTAGATTTCTGTCTTCACAATTCACCCTCAGTACAGTGTGTGTGTGTGTGTGTGTGTGTGTGTGTGTGTGTTTGTTTATGTGTGTGTTTGCATTTATTTATGATTAAGTGCTTGTTTACTGCTGTAGTTGTGTTGTAGAATAGGCTGTGCTGATATTCAACTCTTGCGTCGTTTATGCGGACTGTACATTATACAAATGGAGCACACTGCATTATACTTTCATTGGCATTAGTTCCCAAACAAAATAGTTTTTCTTCCTTCCTGTGTCCAGTTCACCTGAAATGTTCCTGTTTGCAGCCACATTACTGTGGTTAAATTTTAAAGTTCAAGTAAAATAACCAAACACATTCTGATAGGATCCATATTTTGTTGTCAGTGCCGAGATGCTGTGGGCCATCATGAATCAGAGCCACAGCAGCCTGTGTTAAACCTAACCAGCTTTGGTGTCTCCATGACAGGATTACCACATCAAATGTGAGGGCAGTCTCCTGCAGTGGCATCCTGTTGGTACAGGCCCTTTCATGTCCTGTTAAGACCAGAGGCTTCACTGTATGCACTCTCCCAAATCCCCAATGTAACTAGGACATGATGAGGGTGTGTGTGTGTGTGTGAGTACATGAGTGCATGTGTGTTCACTTGTCAAGCATGCTTTTTTGGGGGGCAATTATGGGGTCCACATGTACTTTAAATGAGTAATGAGGGCTTCATCTTCAACTGGACGGTCAAGAATAAAAAAACAGGATGTTTTTCACAGTACATTTTTTTTCAAGTTAAAGAATACAATCTTCATTTAACCAAACAAATATACTGAATGTATGAATTAGCTGTGGGTGAAAAGAACAAAGCATGAAGGTGCACTAAGAAAGTCTAAAAAATCCTCCATCACGTGTACCTATGTAGATAAGAATGCATAAAAAGGTGTCCCAGATTCGTTTGGTGGTTCAAACAGGTCTGATATTGATGTCTATAGATGCCTGTTTTCTGTGGTTGGAAAGATAATTAGATAATGGAGATAATTAACCAATTAGAGCTTAGTAGGCAGGATTAAGAATATTGACACCATCTTCCTACATAGCTTGATAGCTACCAAGCGACATGCATGAAAAATCGCAACAGAATAATGGTAAAATGCGTGGATGAGCTGTACAAGTCATTGTAAGTGAATTTACATCAACTCTTTCATCGACATATTTCTTTAATCGATGTTATCCGCGGTGGATAGAAACGTTTACTTGCTTCTGATTGGTTGCACAAAACAAAATGAATTATCCATCCTCCCAACACAAAATGTGCTGATATGAACATAATATCAGGCTGAATTAAGTGTGATGAGTTCACAGTTCAGTGTGATTATCAGGCTACACTAATTTAAAATAGCTATAAAACTGGAACTATATTTGAGGTGTCTAGATATGTTTTTGGTGGCCATGGCTTTGTATTAACAGTAGACATATCCAATGGAGCAAAAGATGTCTGTAAATGAAAGCTATCACATTATCTATGGAGCAACTTAGTTATGTTTTTTAATCAAATCGGAATAGCATCAGGGAGTGCATTAGGAGCTGTATGTGAGAAAGTGGCAAATGCAAACCATGAACAAAAAGTTGTAACAGTTTGTAGCAATACAAAATACAGCAATGGGATTATAATTCTACCACAGGATTATAACAGATCCAAACTAATGTAGCAAATCAAGTATAAGAAGTCCAATATAATATGTGCAAGTGTTTTAATTCGATAACCACAAGGATGACCTCTCCATTTCCTACCTTTTCTTAAATTAATTTTAAATCTCAGTAAGGGATATTTTTCAGAACAACAGCTGGCACATACAGATTTCTAACACTGTTAAATATTTAGCATAATGAGAAGTAGTTATATAATTTATCAAATTCTCTGCACCCTCAAGAAGCAGAGTTAATTTATACTGAATTAGGTGTTTACTCTATTCAGCAAGGGCTATTACTGAATGAACCACAGGCTACCGTGGCCTGTAGCCAAGGCCCACTCTCTCTCAACTGTCTTTCCACCAGCCTCAAACAGCAAAGCAGTCAGTGCCACGTCCTGAACTGACCGCCAACCACAAAGCACACTGCCTCAATATACAGAGTGCAACTGTGATTTCAAGCTAACATGACAGACTTCTTTAACTCCTTCCTACAACATGTATGTTGACTAAAGTGAACCCAACAACTACTGCATAACATTAAAATACTGTAAATTTAAGTGATTTTACATTTAGAGATGTCAAATCTGTTGCTAATCCCATCCCCCGACTAGCAATTGTCTGTTCATGGGTTAGCAACTGTAACTAGGGTAAGATTGTGTAGTGGTGTGTATGGAGCTGTAGTAGGAGCCATATTGGGCTTTGGAGCAAAAGTGTAAGGAATGGATCTGCACAAACATAAACTCCAAATATTAGCATGACATTTACTTACATGGTTCTCATTTTAAAACATGTCATCTGGAAATGGAGCAACTCACCGGAGCAACTACTTATTAGCAGACTAACAATCTACAACAACCGCTAAAATCTGCTTTCAGCTTTTGTCATTTCAGCCATTAAAATTCACAGTTATCAGTTAGAAATGAGAGGATCCATTCGTTCACTTATGCGTGAAATCAAAGACTTTTTAAGAATGACTAAGAATGTAAATTGTAAATCTGCCACCATTATCATTGTAATAGTACAGCTAAAGCTAAAGGGGTCTGAATATGTTTGCAGTGCATCTGAGTGAATCTTTGCTGTATATATTCTCTTCCAAATCATTGATGAAAACAAATCGTAAAACAGAAGTGCAACCCCGGGGAACACATTTACCAATAAGAGGTCTGAACACATTGTGCCTTATCTGTTAATAGGTCATGTGTGTTAAATGATGCACACAACAATTACTGGTGACAAATGTTTCAAACCTGATCTGCTAACAGCGTGTGTAATTTGATTACATTTATTAATCCCAGCTGATAAAATATAGTAGGATCATTTATAAATAGATTAATGTGATAGACTAAGTCTGCTAGACGTGTAACTGTCTGTTATAAAGTACTTAAGAGCAGGTGTTAGACATATCTATTCAGAGATGGTATGTATGACAAAAAATTTGCTGCAGCAATGTCTGATACAATATTCTGCTGTAGTCTCAGCTCTGCTTGTTATTATAGACTGGTTTAATAGTGAATTATTGCTGATCTGTACATTATATGCAGTATACAGTGTATATATGAGCATTTTACAAAGTAATTGGATTCACAGAATTCCGCAGTTCAAAACATTATTGACAAATGTGTTTTTAAACATGTCACTAATTTTAATTAAAGCGTCATTCTCTTATTCCTGACCTTGGACATACTAGTTTGACAAAACAACTCTAACTGAAGATCCACGTAGTAGCTTTTTCTAGAACTTTCAGTCTTATCACACGGTCTTCATCAGCAGATGCAGATTATTACTTGTCATGGAGATGGATCTGGTGACATGCAAACTCAGTAAATGTTAGGATTTCATCCACAGCACTCATTAGGACTTCTCGTCCATGTTGACTTAAAAGTGAAACATTAAAGCCTGGAGCCTGGAGCTTTCATCTATAACAAACGTTTTTATATAATCACTATTGAACTCGCATAAGGCTGAAAGATCCAGAAAAGGCTTGTAAGTGGAACTGAACTTGGGGTTGTTTTTTAGAATTAAAGCTGCATTAGGTACATATTATGGATTAACATTTATTTACAAGTAATTCTGGAAAAAAGTATGTATTGCAAAAAAAATGCAGGTTGATATCTCAAATACAGTGGCAGCTATATTTTCTCTCCTGAAAAATCCTTTCAACCACTGAAAAGAGGTTTGAGGTAAAAGGCGTTAACGCATGTCAGTCACAAGTGTGTAATTCCTCGTGTTTGTTTTTATATTTCTGGAGATTTGATTTAGTTTCTACTGAGTTACTGCCAGCAACTGCTTTAACTGCGTGGTTCAAAGATTTTAGCCCGGGTTGGTAAATTCATCACAGAGCAATAATTATTAATATCACAGTTTCATATATCCATCCAAATATTGTTTGCTTTGGCAAATCAGCTGTAATATAACTAAGATTAAGAATAGAGGCATTGGGCTTTGCATTAAATCAAATGTTGGTTTTGAAATATTTGGGTATAAATTGTATGAGACAGATATTTTGCAGCCTATGCTTTTCAGAGCCTTGAAGAATTCAGCAGCTGAAATTGGTTCAAGTCCAAAACAATTTACAGAAAAAATTGTGATTCTGTTGAAAGCAATAGAATTCCACAGAGGAGGTCATGACCCATCAACAATGTTCTTTCTTGCCAAAATATATTTTAACACACACACACACACACACACACACACACACACACAATGAATACATCACTTGTCTAATATAGGGCTCAGTTTGTGGCTTCACTTTGTTTTATGGATGCAAAATATAATGTATACCAATTTTGTTTGTTTGTTTGGAGTTTTTAAGCAGAAGATCACCTGTGTTCATCTCGCTTAGGCCTTGTCTGTGTAGCTGTACTAATCTTCCACACTGAATTCTTCAACCCAGGAGGAAGCAAAAACATAATGTGACCAAGCATCTGTACATCTGGGACGTTTTAGATTTTTTTTTATTCTGAAAAGAACATATTTCATCATTAACAAAATAGCATTCTAGTTTATTCTGTTACTGGTACTAAGTAACAGTAATGAGAGTTCAGTCAGACAACTCATGTTTGAAATGTTTATTAAAGCAGCAGAACATAGTTAGAGTTTGGCGTCTAGGAAATTTTGCAGATCAAGTTGACTTCCTGAACTAGCTTGCAGGCATCGCTGCATTAATGAGAAGATTAATAGGAATCTAATGTTTGGATAGTAAATGTTAAGCTACAGCTAGCAGCTGGTTAGCTTTAGTTTAGAATAAAGAATGGAAACGGGGAAACAGCTAGTGTGGCTCTGTCTGAAGACCTGCATATCGGGAACATTAAAGCTCACTAAGTAACACATTATATCATGTTTGTTAATCAAACAAAAACTGAAGTACAACAACAATTTCTTGGCTGGGAGCACTGACTTCTTGCAGTCTTGTTGCCAGGCAACCAACAGAGACTCCAGGAAGTCACTGTGGCCAAGAAACAGGCCGGCACATAACATTTAGACAGAGCCAGGCTAGCTGTTTTCCCCAGTTACCAGTCTTAATGCTACACTAAAGCTAGCCTGCTGCTGTTTGTAGCTTTATATGTAAACATACATAAGAGTGGTATCGATTTTGTCATCTAACTCTTGGCAAGAAAGTGAATAAGCACATTTCCCAAAATGTTGAACTACTCATTTAAATGTATCTCACAGCTTTCTGGGTGAATTGTGATCATGCTGTATAATCTCTGTCATCCTGCTCTCTGGTGGCTTCTAACAAAGAAGCTTAGTTAGTTTGTTTATATTATGAAGTGATTATTATAAAGTGAACAGCATATATAAACATATGGTGCATACTTAAAAATGTAATGATAGTATATACATTATTAAATATAAACATCACGAAGGTTACCAACAATATCAAAATGTGCTTCTGTTACATGATGAGTCCTCCTGGTTTTTTTTGGTTTTGTTTTTTGTCTGTTTGCTAGTCACCCGCTCAAACTTCTTGCTGTGTCCAGATGGAATCAGTCGGGGGTGACCACTCATGCCAAATATCAAATGTGAAACCCCAAGTCTGTCTCGTATGAATCAGAATATGGATGAAAGTGGACAAGAAGCAAAATGGAAAGAAAAAGAATCCCGGGCAGTCCAAAAGTACTGCTCTCCTGATGGAACAAATGAACAGAAGTGGTTGTGCAACTACACAAAATGTTTGCTGCCACGTGGATGTTTAAAATCACAATGTGTCACACTCTTATACAAAGATGGAACTATTGGAGTCTGTTGTATTTGTTTTTGCTTAGTTTTTTTTGTTTTGTTTCTAGGGCATGTATTGCTGATTGCTCATTGATTGTTAGTTAAATGAAACTTGGAATCAATTTACTATTGATGCTGAGAATTACACAAAGGTGCAAAGTAACTAAGTATTAACAATATAAAATTTTTTCTTCTTTATACCTATACTATACTCCATTTCAGAGGTGCTGAATGCTTATATTATAATAACAATATATCATATTTATGGCCCTTAAAGGCCCCATAATTTAACTGAAAAAAAGGCATAGTGAGTTTACTAGTTTACTTTTGATATTTTAGTACATTTTACTGGTAATACTTGTGTAGAATGTCAAATGCAGGGCTTTTACTTTAAACATTGTATGTTTAGACTTTTACTTAAATAAAAGATCCGAGTATGATGAGTCGATTCACTTCTCAGCCTTTGAAATGCTAAATTATGGACCTTAATGTATTTCTGTCCTCTGTTTTGGCTCATGGCAGGTGATTGACATCAAAGAGAAGTTGAAGGAGTCCAAGAGGTTCTGGTCCAACCTTCCAGATGACGTCTGTGCCAAGGGCAAGCTCACAGAGACTGACGAGGAGCAGTGCTGGAACAGCCACACTAAGGGCAGGTAAGGACTCTGCTGTTCCTTGTAACTACAGCAAAGTCACCCCACTCCACGGTTATCACATTTTGCCTGCCAGGGATTAAAATAACTGCACTGTGTTCCCAGATTAACATTCTCTCTGTAAGTACAATGGTTAGTGCTTATATGGAGAACTTCTATATAAGCTCTGAGGTTCTAATACTCAGAGGACTGTGGAGCTTCTAACACCTCTTATCACCACTGCAGCGTGTAGAGTATCGCCAGGCCGTACAGTAGATTAGAGAGTGAGCTGACAGTGAACCAGAGACGCTGGCAGAGAAAATATATCACCCCATCACTTTGGCCCTCTCCAAGTAACAAAATCACCAGATGGTGCAATAAAAGATATGTTAATTCTCTTGTTTGTGCCAGTACCATTTTTAAGCATCGCTCTAAATCTGGCAGTTAAATTCATTGCCAAGAGATAATAAAACGTCAGTAACAGTCAGACCATGTTAGGAGTGTGTTATGAAATCAACGGATTCTCCTGTTACTTAAACACAACGTTTGCCTTTCTCACATAGTACAGTATTTACATTGTACAGCACTTAAATTGATTTGTGGGCATCAAGCATGTTAAAGTCTCTCCGTAGCAAAATGCCACCACTCCCAACATGAAACAAACTATTTAGCCTTATTAAGCCTGATTACAAGCTTGTGTTTTGTCTGATTTAAGCAGCCATTGGTCAAGAGGCCAAGAGGTTTCTTTTTGTGTTTTCTGAAGTTGCACTGTCGAGCTCTGTCAGCAACCATACAGCAGATAGCCTCATATTCCGTGTCACTGATTCTGCTTGATAACTTAATTTAAATGATTCGTAGAGACTACTACTTTTATTTCTCACAAACTAAGATGTAATCAAGCAACTATGGTAACATTATTAGCTGATTCAAGTTTTTGGTGTGTCACTGTGTCCAGATATTTTCCTGAAGTGGTGAAGGAGGGTCTAACCAACCAGGCAAACAACCCGGAGGTAGACGTAGATATTACCAGACCTGACACACTGATTCGACAGCAGATCATGGCTCTACGTGTCATGACAAACAAGCTGAGGAATGCCTACAATGGAAATGACATCTACTTCCAGGACTCTAGTAAGTTCTCCAGTCTGTCATGTGAAGTGCAGGTAGAGATGAGATAATGACAATCATTTCAAGTAAAATAAACAGAAAAGTTTATCTATTGATTTCTGTCACTGGATGTTGGTTTTGACTTGGACCACACTACACACAGGCACAAACACCCTGTAGAAATATAAACTATGATTACTGAAATACAATCTCAGGTGTCGTTCATGTAGCAACTCATCATACAACTCCACAGGATGCGAGAATAAATTGCTGTAGGTACAGTGACACAGACAATGCTGGACAGCCAAGCCTGTGTTTAGAAAAATGCACATCTGCCACAACAGAAACCATTCTTTCTCTCTGATTCTGTGGATCCTATTCAGCAGACAAGGATGGAAGATTCTCTGAGCCTTAAGTAAAATGTGTGGCGACATAACTACCGCAACCAAAATTTGTACATCAACTCTTTTTGTTGCTGTCATGTTTGTTTTTCTGTTAAGAATGGTGTCTTCTTAAACATCAGAGACCCAGTGCTGGAGCAACAACAATTGTTGCACAGGTTAATATCTCACAGAAGAAGGCTAAATAACAACAGAGTAGACACTATACATAACATTGTTTCCCTCACTGTGTTTTAGGTTTTGCATTATACCCTGAGCATTAAACAAAGGGAGGAAACCATCTTACCCTGGCTCCCACACTTAAAAAAGATTACTGTATAACTGTATTTCAGGCAAAGAAGACTTCACTTGAATCTTCTTTTATTTGCAGAATTAAGGAGCGCCACCCCAGCCTGTTACATAGGAGTAGCGTGACAAAATCTTTGAAAATTAAACATATAATCCTTATAGTATATTCAAAAAGGTAGGACCAGTATTACAATTGAACAGTACTTTACTTCCTTGTTAAAAGCCTTTTAAATAAACAGATTATGTGATAAATGTGTCGTAAATAGCAACCTTACAAATAGTGCTTGGCCTAATTTTGTACTAATCTGAATGGATCAGACTAAATCTACTGAACTGAAGTCAGAATTAGCACCAAACCTAACAGTGATGCCTTCACCGCGTGCTGAGATGTATTTGGACAATGATGGTTGTTGAAGTTAACAAACTACCTAGTCAGAGACTGTGAATCTTTGAACTAAACTGAAAAGAATGCAGTCCAATTAGCAAAGTGAGTTACCAAGTTGTAGCACAACTACAATTTGTGGGTGAGCTTTGCTTTGCCATTTGTTTCTATATTCTCACTCCCCATTGCCATTGACCAAACTAATAGCTGCTTGTGACGATATTATTAGTATGTGGATTTTAATTTGTGTGATGTTGTTGCTGCAGGTGACGAGGGCAGTAGTTCTGGCAGTGGGAGCGGCTGCTCTGACGGCTGCACAACAGAGTTTGTTTTTGTTGGAACAGAGGCTCCCGTGATCGGAGCTGACCGAAGTGATGAACGCGCAGCAGCAGCCGCCGCAGGCAAGTCACTTTCCCGCGGACCCTCCCTACTGCTGGTGATGGTGGCCCTCACACTCCCACTCTGGGCAATGCAGACTCAATGGAGATAATACATGAGTGTGGCCTGATGACTGACTTTTATACTGTTATGTACAGTATGTTTAACAGCAAGTTCTACTGCTGTTCCCTCACTGGACATGTAGAATCTCCTGGAAACCTGTTGAGAATGGCTTACTCTGTGGTATGGTAGGACTGGAAGTGAGTGCAGTGCTGCATCCTGCTCGTCCCCCAAAGAATGCTCGGTGCCATCACTGAACCAGCTTACCATCTCTGAAAAAAAAAGAAAGAAAATGAGGTGTTTTCTCATTATTCTAAAGTGGGTTTTGAAAAACATGCTTCTCTTTTAGACGGTGAAAACCATCTGATCTGATTTTTCAGATAAAGGAGAATATATTTTATTTTCCTTTGTATGATGTGAAAACGAGACAACACCCATTTTATCCTAATAGTCTTGCCCCCCTCAGACAAAAGGAGAAAGTCTTACTGTGTGCATGCGTGGCAATGATGTTAATTGACAAAAAATAAACATTTGTTAGGTTTTTTTTATGCAAGCTACACAGTTTTGGATTGGTTGGTACAGGATTGTACAGTGCTAGCAGTTTACCTGGTTTCCTGTTTCGTCATATCAGTGTGGCTTCAGGAAGCAGCAGTTCTTACAGCCACTCTATAGTTGCACATTTGATTATCTCTAAGAAAGTGCTAATGTACTGCACTAAGAGAACTACTTTGCACAGAATATTTTTGTTGGCTTCATAAGTTTATAAAGCTACAGGAAACATCCACCCCATAGAGAAAGAAGATCTATATTTTCAGATCATTTAACTGATTGTATTGTACTTAAAGAACAGTTGCAGTATGTATTTAACAGGAAGTTACTGCAATGTAATCTTACTGGTTAGTTAATGGCTACATTTTCTAATAAATGTATTATTTGATCGCCTGTAAAATGAAAAAAAAGAGAGTTTTCATAACACTAAGCCATTATCCTACAATTGCCTGCTAACAATATTCAGTTACCTGATTTACTCTCTTGTGTTTAGGTACTTAACATGCAATTAAACAGATCACAATTCCTTTTAATTTCTCAGAGGACTCAGAGTATATTAGTGATATTAGGTATATGTTATTGATATTTTCATTATTTTCTTGGCTCCCATGCTTTAATTATTCATGATTATGATTTATTTTATATGTTTTTGTCATTTGTTTATATTACATTAATGGAAGGTTACACATTTTAACCCTAGTCCTGGTAGTTCACATGTAGCCCTCTGACCCTACCTTCTTGTTTGGCCAGGCAGAACAGACCCACCTCCACCCTACAGGTTAGAGAAGCGGTCATGTTTTCTTATAAGGCATGTACAAAGTCAGAAACTTAAAAGGTGGCAAGGTGCCAAGGCTGGAGGGCTCTGACTGTACTCCTAAAACTAGGGATACTATTCATAACCTTCATTATATCTCCTACAGGCTTCGACCCTTAACAGGCTCTAGAGGTTCAGGGAGCAAAATCAATTGCTTGCGGTCCATCAGCACAACTCAATTGCTGTGACCTCTGGTCACACAGAAAAGGCAGGTGCCAGAAATGTTTCAGGCATACTGTAGAAACAAACAAATGGGCAAATGTTCACTGTTCCACAAAAGAGGGCAGTTGAGGCAGCCACTCTAATGCTGGAGTGTGCCTGGAGGATCCTATCAGCTCATAAGCACCTGAAATGCTTTCACATAGCCAATAAGCACATCTCACATCTCAACAGGGGCCTTCCCCTGAGCTGATGAAGCCCAGTAACTCTCTTCCCCAAACTCATCACTGTAACAAATGAGCAGCTGCTGTGAGCATCTCAAAGAGACTGCATGTTTCACGTAGCATACTAAAAGATAGCATGGGACACGCGCTTCACCGCACTGTCGCCAGCATGAGGGGAGAGTGAAAATAGCATCAAGCTCCAATGCCTGAAAAAATATTTAATGTTCTTAGGCACAAATGACGGGGGCGGGTGAAGTGTAGTGCTTCTGTGGTCCCTTCAAATGAACAAACAACTAGAGTAGACTTAAGTTTACCCCAACAAAACTGTTGTCTTCACAGACAGCACCTTAAAGGAAGTCTGTCCTCAATGGGCTCATATGACTCACAAGAGAGAACCCCGAGCACCACAGGAAGCTTCCACTGCAGAACAGATGGGAAAACAGTTGACCTCTGTTGCCTCACCCCCTGCAAAAAAAAAAACTGCTTTAGGAGAAGGTGACTGAACACCAGCCTCCCACCAAAACTAGCATGACATAATTAAATCACTGATGCATAAACCTTAATTGGGGAATGCGACAGGCCTCCATCCAATCAAAGAAAACACTGAACTGATCAACATAAGGTCCTCCCCAAGGTCAAACTGTCCATTGTAGTGCATTGTGGTGTCCAGTGCAGTAAACCAATACAATGCAAAAAAGCGTTATACTGTTTGTATAACAAACAATGGAAACAGCATGTGACTTTATTGTGTTTTGCTGATTTTCTGGAAATTCTGTTAAAATGTGTATTTAGATGAACACTTGGCTAAGGAGCGGCTAGAATAAAGATAACATTAAAAAAACATCACTACCAAAATATCAAAACCAGTCTCACTGCTGAGACACAGTCATTGACGAGAAGGACAGCATGTCAGCAGTAATAAATAATAAAGAAATTATAAGAGTGACACACAGTCCAGGTAGATAAGAGGAAGCTGAGAAGGTCTTAAGGAATGGAAGGGAACAAAGAAAACAGGTACTAGAGAAAATAAGCTGCAGAGAAGTGGTCACCTCACTTCCCACTCCTGGGTCACTGTCTTAAGTTGCGGGCTGGAAAGAGGCCATCTTCATGTCATCATGTTCCTCTCATTGGTCCTGTTGCTCTTTCAGTCACTATAGAAAAGTGGATGCTTGGTTACAATGTAATAAGCATTCTGATTGCCCAAAATAGTAGCAAATATCAAAAATCCGTGCATACTGAAGGGGTGACTGAGCAAGCCTGATGAGCCCTTTCAAGGTCAAAGCCTGTATGAGATAGAACCAGTGGAATCTAAATACACATAAACACCTCTCAAACACAGGGTTACACTTTTCTCTTGGATATTTTTGATGGCTCATGCGTCGTCTGCTGGATCATGGCATTTTTACACGAACACAAAGAGCCCACCAACCAAATGTGTTTGGCAGAGGTAAAAACGGATCCCGATATGAAGCCACTTCATTAGCAAAAGCAAGTGATGCTGTTTCAGTGTGTCAGGCAGATGAGACAGATGGGAGGTAGTTAGACAGGATGGACATTGAGCAGTAGCTTTTTATAATGTCCTGAATATCGAATAAAATACTATTAAAGTCACTTGCTGTCAGGCCTGATGTGCAGCCACAGTTTTCCTTATCTGTTAGGATTTCCACATTACTGTCCTGAATAGCAGATAATTGCAATTAAGACGGTTTCATGTAAAAATCATGGTCTGTCACATGGGCCTGTTGGACTGATGAAAATCAGACAGATATTTACAGATATTATTTCTCAGAGAATACATCTACACTTGCAGAGCTAATCACAAACAGATGTTTTGTCAGCACTTTTGTTTTGATGTTAAGTGCAGCATCAAATTGTTAGATTCAATTGGGCAGTAACAGAGTTGCAAATGGATGATTTTTGTGCTTTGGTGATTCTATAATTGGTACAACAACAAGAAGAGAAAAGAGTTGATAAGAAGAGCAAGTTATTAGTGGGTTATATATCACCATAAAAATTCAGTTTTCAAGCATTAAAAAACCTTGTTGCGGCAGATATTTCTGAGTCAGGGTTGGAAGTGAGGCGGAACAATCAGAGCCGTGTGTTCGATAATAAAGCAGGAAGTTAACCGTGTGGCTTCAGATACTGGCAATGTTTAAGCTTTGGCACTGATGCCTCTCACTGAGGTTTGACAACATTTTTCAAAGTGTAAAAACTCAGTAAGCATCTGCAGCCATACAATGGGTCCAATACACCCATAAGCACCTTTACAAGATCTGTGATTGCAACAACAAGAGTTTTGGATGCGTGAGGATAAGGCAGGTCTTTACTGCTGCTCCTGAAATACAGTAAAGAAAGATAATTAAGAAAAAAAGTAGGTTGATTTTTGTCCAAAGAGCTTGTATCTGTACAAACAACAGTCTCCTCTCATTACAACGAGAGGAATGTTTGCCATTTTCCACTGCCTTGTGTATTCCTTTCTTTCTCCTGACAAGCTACGTTTCCCTGGTCAGACATACAGTATCACTGTCTGAGATGCTTCAGTGCTTAACTTAATTTGTCTGTGAGCCATATTCTCTTTTTTTTGTCTTGTTCATTCTCTTTGACATTTAAAAACTGAAAAAAAGAGTAAAATCGTGGTTGACTGAAGTTTTTTACAGAATGTTTAGAACAAAATGTGTTATGCAAGGTCTTCTCCATTTTGATGTTAATCGTTTGCTGCACTTTTGCTAAAACATTTGCTGTGAGTGTGATACTGTTGTGATTTGCAAAATCAGATAACTAAGGAGCACATTTTCGGTACTGTCAGTGCACGCTGTTCAAAGTGTTTTGGGGGAACTGAAGTTGATGGTTATACAAACAGACATGCCTTACCATTTTTAAAAGACTAAAATGGATTGCTTATTTGGCTTTTGTTACACGTTCTTGTATACAGAAAATAATACAAAAGGTAATAATAAACATTTTATTAAAAAATGACTTTGTTTACTGTAGTTTTCTCTATTGTGTTTCCATTTATCATTGTGTTCCTGTGAAAACCATGTATCGCCATTGTTCAGGATCTAAGAAAAACAGCCCTGGTCAGATTTCTTATTTTTCTGATGATTTTCAAAGTTTCAACCTGCCCTTTACAGAGGCTATAAATAAAACATGGATTGGAAAAGACAAATTGGATGTAAAAATATCAACTGAAATATCAAAAAATAGCTTGGGACACATTCATAACTGCTTTGTTCATGCCAATCATTTTCTAAACCAGTTCAAGGTTTTAAACAGTTATGTTACTCCAAACTTCATAAACTTTTTTCCAGATGTGTCATCTGTGTGATAAATGTCAGTCAGCTGATGCCATTCTTACACAAAGCTTACACACTCTCAGCCCCACATTACAAACTTTACAAAGTTCTGCAAATTTAGGTTTGAATAAACTTGATAAGCAGTTAGAACCAGAACAACCATTTATAATATTAAGGGGTTTAAGGGAACATAACTCATCAGCTTATTCAATTGTAGCTAATTGCAGCTAAAAATAATTCTCAGTCTCAACAACAAAGAAACAAACAGTATCAACAAAAAGGAAAACCCAACCAAAGTCCTCCAAATTAAACAACATAATACATTGTTTGAATCTTTGAAAAACGTAGAAGATGGCACAAGAAACAGAAAGCAATTGTCTCCCGTGTTAAAGTCTGATGTTTTGTTGATCATGCATCCATCCTGACCTCCTCCTTACGCAGACTTTGTCACTCTATAACACTATCACCTTAGTTCCTCCTTAGTTCACGTCATAATTACGCAGTTCAAGTGACAGATACTTTGTTAGTTGAACGTAAACATGTCGTTTGGGGGATACTGTGTGAAACGACTGATGTTGTTCTTCTTGGGAGAAAATCTGATATGCTTTAAAAGAGAATGACTTTGTTTGATGAAACTTTCTTTCCTCTCTTATCTGGAAAGGAACCACATACTATGCGGTAATAACAATAACTATATAACTATGCCTGCTTTATAATGATAACAAGCAAAGGATTTAAACAGGTAAGAGAAAAAAAAGTTATAATAATAATACAGTGGGTTTTTAAAGGGTTTAATTAAAAACATAATGAGACATGCACTCCTTCAACATATAGGCCTTTTTCACAGCAGACATTTTGACTAGTAGGAAAAGCACAGTTGTTACTAATAACATTAACAATGACTTAACAATGATATAATGAATGTTATATTCAAGCATTCCTGTAAGCTGTGACAGCACGGCATGAACAATACCAAGACCCTGAAGCTCCTCCACTGCAACAGCAGTTTATAGTGGAAGTCCCCTTTAAGATGATAATGCATTTTAGACAGCATGATGAGAAGCTGAGCTAATACAGTTCCAGGCTAAATTACAGACAGCTGCTTATGAAATGGATTCCTTTCTTTAAAATAATCATTACTGCACGAAGACTAATGAACCCAAATAAAGAAACAGCCTCTTTTATGGTTTGTCTTTTAGCTAATTTGCATAATGTCAATACATGTCATTTTTGTTTGCATGTCACCAAATTACTTTGAACTTTAAGAAATAAAAATAAAATTGGGGATATATTTTGAGACTTAATGTGACACTGGGAGTTTAACATTCAAACAGAATGAAAAGTGATATTGTCATAAACTGACGATTCTGTCATATTATTACATTAATGCTCAGCTACATTTGCGTTACATTACATATTGAAGTATACTGGGTTATGATATTTGCAGCAGATTACAGATGCTCATCGCACAAAAGGTGAAGACATCCCCTCCACCACCAAAAGATTAAGTGAAAGAGAAAAAGAAACTAGTAGTGTTGAGCCCAGTTGAGAGTAATGTATTAACTGCTACCTGTAATCTATCAGTTGTCAAACCTGGCTCTGTGTCACGCTTTGTCAGTCAGGCAGACAGAGAAGACAAAAAGGCTTACTGCATTGCCACATTCAATACATCTTAGTAGCTCCCCCAACCATCCATTTATTCATTTTCACATGACAACAGCAATGGGGACAAGACGAAACGACTTCACATCTGAACCAGAATTATTCATTATAATCTCTCTTTCTGTCTGTACAATTATTTATATGCTTCAATTATTGAAAAGCGGAGTGAAAGGGCCAAACGCCAGACGAAATACAAAAGTTTATGGATTTCAAAGACAGAGCTAACTTTTTTTCTGTGGGAACCACTTGATAATTTGGAATTGCTTTTGGCAAAATCCCCATGACTGCAAAAAGACGGAATTCTGCTCGACTGTAGCACTGGAGAAATACAGTATGGGTGCTGTAACTGCAGCTGCACCATCTGATCTGCTGGCATAGTTTTAAACAAAGAATTAACTGAAACCATTTGTTTTGGCTTTATCTTTGCGTTCAGAATACTTAACTTTCACACAACTGGACAATTTAAGAATTCTATAAAATTTTTGTGATTAGTAGTTTCTGTTGCTGTTTCAGCAAATCAGCTGTTTCAGCTGCTAAAGCACACAGACCATAGTGTTACCAGGAAAATTGATTCATTATTTCAACTCACATTTTAATGCCTGACTGATGATTTATGCAGCACTGCACATACTGACATATCAAAGAAGAGATGGGTGCACTCGTAGCGAGTAATGGTCTGACTGTGATGTTTGAGGTGCTGTATGATCATCTGTGTGTTTGAGCAGGGCTGTCGCTAACATTTAGAACAGTGGTTCCAGATGCTCGGTAAATCTGAGGGGTCAGAAGATGTTTTTTGTTTTCTTCTAACAAAATTACTGAATCGATTTACCTTTTCATGCATCTAGAAAATAAAAAAATAAAACATTTGCGCAGTTGGTGCTGTTGGTTCGCGGACGAGTCCGCGCGGTCATACTTGATTGCCCGGTACACGTTCGTACGTGCGGAGCCGTAAAGGACTGCTCTGATGACGCAAATGACGTAATGCGCACACTAGCGGACGGCTGCGGACATGCGGACGCGGAAGGTATAATACTGGCTTAAGGGTGAACTGGTCACAAAGTGTGTAGGGTATCAATCTTCTCATCCAACTTCCAGCAATAAAGCTAATAAATGTATTTCCCAAAATTACAAACTATTTCTTTAAGACCAAAATTACTTGCCGCATTAAAGAGAGACAACGGTCAGTTACAATCTAATGTTGTTTTTCCTACTCTCATTTTTAAAGACCGTTCTTACTGCAGCCACAGAGCTATAGCAGTAGCACAAGTTTATCAAATAGCCATAATGTATGAGCACTTGCACACAACAGGAACACTTGTATAATTCAATGTAATACAATAGCACTCCAATAAATATCTTTGTGAAATCACGATTGCCTAAAATAGACTGCTTAACACAACAGACCTGACAATGAGACCAATGCCTTTTAATTGTCCTTCACAACTCATAAAACTCAGTGTTGCCTCTGAAAGTAGGGTGGTGACTGTAAATATTAGGGTCTGAGGACACTGTTAATGGATTCTCTGATGACACATTTCATCCAAGCACTGATTGTAATTGCTTTTTACATGACAAGTAATGGTGCGAGGGCTTTAGAGACTGTGAAAAATCCCTTGAAAATAGAGACCTATGAAATTAAACCTTGGTTTTTCAATTTTCACTCCCTCAAGAGTTGAGCAATTAAATGGATTCAACCCAGTACTGTGTAATAAGACATAAATAAGTTTCAAAGTGGATCTCAAGTATCATGTCTTTTCTTGGACAGGCTTCATTAAAATGCTGCCTTTCAAATCAAAGTGTTGTACTTTATGTTTGAACAAATAAGATCAGATGCTAAGGTTTGCACTTCATCGTAAAACCAACATGGCAGGTTCAAAACAAAGTCACCTGGTTCCTGTGATAATGGTATGACCTTGGTTGGCAGTGATTATTGTCTTTGAAGGATTTGACATGTGTAATTCAGAATGATAAGACTGCTAAAATAACTTGTTTAAAATATTACATTGACAACGAGTCTTTGTGATTATGTATTTCCATTGTTACATCTGAAAGTATCCCCTTATCAATGCCCTAACCCCTTTGCAATCATGTTACTTTTGCAAATACGCTTCAATTTCTTTTTCCCCGTTTCATACATTAGAGATTTTCAAGTAAATTCTCAAGCTATCTCTCACCGTCTCTCCCTCTCTCTGCTGTCTTTCTCTCTCCGGATTTAAGATAAAGACTGAATTACACAGCAGAACAGTCCTGGATAGCAGAGACAGAGATTACCCTCCCTGATCTTTCTACAGACAAGAAATAGTTCAGTGCAAAACCCTCCCTGAGGGCTTTGCCACCTCAGTACTGACAGACTGTGTATTAGCATGTATCAGAGAAGAGAAAGAAAGCGGTTTCATCCCTTTTGACCCACCACTTGACTTGAAAAAGAGAGGAATCTAGGGAGCCCATGCAGTGGATGTTGGGTCTGTCACCACACTGATGTACTCTGGGAAAAAAGTAAAAGAAACAAGGTTCTGCATACTTCCATGTCAGAGGTATATAGCACCAGTGCCAACAAGGACAGCAAGCTACCTTTTTCTTTTCTATCTGACAAGAGGAAACTAAAAAGGCTCATCTCCCAAAGCAGCCCAGATCTGTTGGCTTTGAAAATACAACATTTGCAGCCAGTGTTCAGCCTTTTGTTAAATATTATTAAAATATAAACTTGCAGAACTGATTGTTACAAAGGTTTAACTAGCTAATAATTGCCCATTACACCGTTAATGTTAATTATGTATGTTAAAAAGAAAAACATCCAGTCTTCTTCTTTGAATCACTTATTTTATTCTTACAACAATATTACAGTTAGAGCTGAAATGATTAGTCGATTAATTGATTGACAGAAATTGAATCCGCAATTGACCAATTGTTTAAATCACTTTTCAAGCAAAATCTTCATCGTTCTCTGGTTCCAGCTCCTTAAATGTGTTTTATATCATTGTGAACTGAATATCTTTCAGGGTTTAATGTGTAAAACAAGACATTTGAAAACGTCACCATGGGTTCTGATAAATTGTGATTTCACTATCACTGACTAAATGATTAATCCCAAATTAAGCCCAAGCCCAAATTGCAATAAAATTCATATTAACCGGTGCACAATCAATATGAAGAATCACTTGAATTTGTTACATACAGAAATATAAATGGAACCAATCCAGACTTGCAAAACTGATTGTTACCAAAAGTATAAATGGCTAATAACTGTCCATGGATCAACCTATTTAAATGCAGCTAATCAAAGTTTGAATCTACTGAATAATAAGGAGGCCAATTAGACTGACACTAAGGTGTAAAACGTAAATGGCTAAGATGTGAAAATGTTTCCTGGCAGGGTGTGCTTCCTGTGGTGTTTTATTTAAAAATTTTCTAAAAATGGTGTCCAAATAGTGCGAAAGTGGTGTTTGCTGCTCACGCAGCAGTCTATTAAGAACAATACATGCCAACTGTATCATTTAAAATAGAAAAATCATCATGTACTCTTTTTCTATGAATTTCAATTCATGTTTTTTCTGAGTTGTCAATGTAAAGAGCAAACATTTAGTGCGTTAATGCAACGTGTTTATCTTATACATAATGTCTTGTATAATATTAATCATCTTCAATGTGACTTTCACTCTGTGTGCACCGATGTCGTGCCAGTACCCAATGCTCATTTGCGCCTTTTTTTAAATGTTCTCAATAATATCACCAATTACAGCTAAAAATACCACATCCTCTCCAGCCGCTGTCACACTGCCATTCCTTATCATGTTTGCTTTTGTGCACAGTGGCAAAGTCATGTTGAAAGTGCCATCCAAGACCCTGATCTACTAATGTCTCACCAGTCTAAGCTGCTGCTTCACTACCTAATTAAGAAGCATGAATTATGTATCGGCTGGTGTCGTAAATGGAACTGGCAGTACGTCCGTCCTGGATGCAGCGAGAGGATGTGTCAGACCTCAGTCAGGAACTGATGTTAAGCAGGACACCCACCTCGCACCAGAGAACTATGGGAAGAGGAAGTGGGTGGGAATTGGAAGAGGGGGCTATTAAGTGCTGGTGTGCAGTGGAGGAGAAATATCAGGGAGGAGATTTAAGCATGGCGTACGCAATGTGAAAATTAGAAATTTCGAGGGTTGGCTTGTCTGGCAAATGGGTCAGTGGCGATGGGGATGCTCTTAGTAGTGGCAGCCATGCTTGTGGGAGCTGTGATAAGTAGGTCAGTAAATAAAATGAAACTCTTCTCCCAATACAGTATTGAAAGTGATGATAGCAATGCTAAACATGCTGCACAGATAAAACTAAAACTTGATTTTGATTAATCAGGACAAAGCAATACAAAAGCATTTAGTGAATTATGTTGGGAGATTTTTTAATTTTAATAATTTATTAATGAACAATTTTTTGTTTTTAGCAATAAGGTGTAAACAAAAGAAAAAATAATTAAATATTTTCCTTCCTCCTGAACCAGAAAGCATTTACTGCACATGTGATTTTTCACATTACAAGGATTAGCGACAGCATGTCTTTTCGTCTCACTGTGTGCCAAATTAGTCCTCTGCTGTGTGCCGCACACTCTGCAGTATCGCATTGTGTGGCCAATCGACCCTCCAAGAGCAGACATGGGGATAAAGATGACGAAGATGAAGAGGACAACAGTCTTCTCTCCAGGCTTCAGGGACATCAGGATGGAACCATTATGTTTCAGATTTTATTTGTCACAGCCTCTTTGTTCTGAAAAGTATGAAAGGTGAAAAATATTTGTTTTGATACATTTGCACAGAATGGTAAATAACCTTATTTGGTTCATACAAAAACACACACCGATTTATTTTTATTTATTTTGTGCCATTTACTCCTTTTTGTGTTGTTTCCAGTCCTGTCACCATTTGAGATCTGATACCAATTTCATAAATTTTTTCTATGTTCTTCAATTTTGTCTTTTTATGTCATCTGCTGGTGTTTCACGCCTCCAGTTTAAGTGTCCCAGATTTTTATTACTATTTTTTTCCAGACAGGAGGTTCACTTGACACCACAGCAGTACATCAAATAACATTTTCATAAATGTTAGACTCCTGCACACATATTTCAAGCTTATTTATGGTCACTTATTCTAACACCTGATCCCAGCTCTCAGCTCATGGAGAATAAACCCACGACTCGTGACTCACGTCCCAGCAAGTCTGCCAAATTTAGATTTCAGGTCGAATTAGCAGACACCTATGACTGATGCTGTGGCAGCTGATATAAATTTTAAAATATGTAATTTATTGTAGCTTTTAGATATAATTGTTCCATTTTAAAGTAATATGCACTCATCAGTTTTGGGCTGTAGATACATGTTAGTGAAAAAGAAAGGTTAAAAATAACAGTAAAATGTTGTATTGTGACACTAAACTTCACTTTAGCAGTAAGGTAAGTAGGAAAAGCGCAAGGGGGAGTGTTAGAGTGATGAAAAAAAGAAGATGAGTGAGGAGGAAAGCCAGGGAGGGAAGGGATGAGAGGATTTATTGTGAAACCTGTGCTGTAGTCCTGTCTGATAATCTGGAAGCAGTGGGTGGGTAGACAGCAGGAAAACACTATATTGATGGGACTGTTTACCCCATTCTCAGAGAAAAGAAATGTCTTGAACACAGAAAATAAGAGAGTGAGAAGGTGCAGGCTGCTATCTCTGGGTGGTTGGGTGGGTGGTGTGTATGTGTGTGTGTGTGTGTGTGTGTGTGTGTGTGTGTCATTGGGCTATGCCTTCAGCTTACCATTAATGTCTGAAAACACACACACATCAAGAAATGTAAAAGTGTAAAAGCACCTACAGGGCAGCAGGTGGCTCAGTTTTGTGTTTGTTGACGATGACTGAAAATGAAAAATGAAATAAATTAATAATAGAAATGATATAGTGCAGTCATGAATAAATGGTGGTTCTTAACCTTCCTGTTAGATCTAAGCTGTGGTATATCTGTGATTAACCATTATGTCTCTGTATTTTTACACTGAACAGGTCAACAGCAGCACTTGACCTGAGCTACACCTGTTCGCATCAGTACTACTGTTCCCCACTTCAGTTCATAACAGAAATTGTTTTTGTATGTGTGCTTACCTGTGCATGTAAGACAGATATGTGTATTAGGTTTGAGTAGGACGGATTTAACTAAAAGTTCACACAATGCTGCACAGACCTCATACCTGTGAGTAAGCTGAACAGTTCCTAAAGCAGAGCAATGCTTTGGAATCAAACACACACTTTTGTGATGCACATATCCCTTAGAAAAATGGGAAAATACAGGAAGCACAGGTATATCTGAAAAAAGTGAGAAAACACATTAAATTGATGTTAATTTATTTGCTGTTAATACTATTTAGACATTACAAAATAATACAAGAGTAAGAGTCAACAGTCAGGCTAGCAGCTCTGTGAGGTTCTACTGCTTTAAGCTAAATGCTAACATACACACCATGACAACATTAACATGCTGATGTTTAGCAGCAGATGCAATTCACCATGTTCACCATCTTACTTTAGTGTGTAAGCATCCTAATATGTCACTGAAAAAGTGAAAGCTTTGGCCCACTGGTAGGACTAGCTTGAAAGTCTGAGGACCACCAAAGTCAGTAGGATTCATCCTCTGTGGATCATGAATGTCTGAGCTAAATTCTATGCTACTCCATCCGATAGTTGTTGAGAGATTTCATTCGGGACGAACATGGTGGACTGACCGACCTACAACTGACTGTGGAATGGGGAAATGTGAAGAGAAAAAAAACATTATTAAACACATTAAATTAATAAAGTTGCTGATAATACCATTTAGACATTGCAATGAAACTGTAGTAATAATCCTTCCTCAGTTAAAAAATGACCTCACTCATATTTCACAATTTATCTCCTTGACTCATTGAAAGGCATGTCCTGTGTGCAGAGTTAAGCTCCTGAAAACACTGGCTTTACCATGAACACCTTTAAGAATGATACAAAGCCCTGTCTGCGTCTGCACTGTGATGATTAAAGCTCTTGTCTAAATTGAGGCTAAACGTTAGCTGTTGTCAAGGTCACAGTAATAATTTTGAGTGAAACAGAAACCTCGATGGGAATATGAAATTAATCTCTGTATACGTTTAAGCAGTGCTCAGCACTATTCTTCTTAGAAAGTCCCAGGAGCCTTTCTTCAGTATGCAGAGATAAAAGACTCCAAAGACAGCGCTTCATACTATCTGAGGCTTTACCTCTGAGTAATTTTGAAGACACCAAAGTGTATTGTAATTGGACTCAGTCCTGCGCAGAGAAACTTCTGCAATGAGAGCTATTAAAACATACTTTTCTATCCTTCTTTAAATGCAGGAATTCATTAATATCACCATTCAGTTTGTGGTCTCTGTGTGGGAAGTGAACACTCCTATTACTGCCCAGGTTCCCCAACTCCCAATTACCAGTAATGAAAGATGCCAAAGTTTCTACAAAGAATGGCTGCACTTTGAGCACCTGTCCAAACTTAGACATTCAATCATTTTGATTTGTTGATGTGGTTTAACTTCAATCATTCTTGAATAATTGTGATTTAATTCATAAAATATATCTTCATCCACTAAGATCATAGGTATGTCTTTTAAAGGAACCATTGTGAGAAATGTTTGGTGCAACAAAAATTTTTTACAAAAAAAAGTTCAGATGACACAACGATATGTAAAATCAGTGATTGAATCCACAAGCACTAGGGCTGTGATTGCGCCATTTATTGATAGTTGATGATTGAAATTATCCAGGCAGCATCACAGTATTAATGAGGCAATCATTCTATGCTTTTACACAAATACATGTATCTTCTTTAAGAGGTAGACAAAGCACTTTGTGGAAAACCAACACGTCCTCTGGACTGGAGGCAGAGCTCAGTTCAGGTAAGTATGGAGCAACTGCTAGTCGTAGACTTCAAATATCGTGGGGTCTTATTCATCAGTAAGACTGTCAGTTAGGGACACTGTCCTCTCAGCCAATGTACAGCCAGAGCCGGGCAGAAAATCAAAGATCTCAATTTTCTGCTCAATCCTTCTTCCACCTTTCACCAAAAGTCACTCAAAGGGTGAGATCACAGATTCAAGGTGTTGAGATGAAGGCACAGTGTGGCAGTGCGAGGGGCTCCAGATCATGCCGCTTAAACAACAGGATGACATTTCTCACCAAAATGACTTCATGTATTGGATTCTAGAACACAGTAACTACTTTAAATCAGCACTGAAAGAAGCTGGCCAAACGTCAGAATTGTTGTATAATCTTTATTTTTCATTATTTTATTTAAAAAATATTAACACATCATCTAGTATATATTAAAGAATGGGCAGAACAGAAATATACACCATTCTCTTATTAATTATCCTAAATTTTGTCTTTTGAAATTCAATTTCAGTTAAAGTGAGAACTCAGTTATTCATTAAAAGGACGGTTGGACTATGTAAAAAAGAAACCGTTATAAAAAAGTAGTTTTCCTTTGAAACCCGATGTAGAAATTCTTGCAGGAAAAAAATTACACTCTGAGTCTAAAGAGAGCTGCATGTATTACAGGAACACATTCGCTCTCCACACAGCACATCAGAGAGCAAACATGTTGTTCAGTAGGTACTGACACATAGCTGCAGGATGACACTTGTCTGGATGTAGGTGCACATCGACATTATCATTAGCATCTGTCCCGTTTCCTCCCTCCTCTGGATCTCAATATGTAGCGATAATAATCACACAAAACATCGAATTGAACTCCTTTAAGTACAGGAGAACCAGTACAACCTGACATCTATATTTGGCCTGAAGGCACCTTCGTCTCTGTGCCTGCTGCCTGTCATCTAGTTAAGAGACTGAACACTTTTCTTTAATCGTGTTATTAACACAGTTGTTTAAATAACTATAGCACAGACTTTGATGCTGTCAACCTGTGATACTATTGGTTTGGGGGAGCAGCAGAATTTTTACGTAGTAAAATAACTATATTACAGTTGTTAAACACCGACTTGTGAATAAGCCTCATATTTAAGACATTAAATTGAAAGTACAGTAAGAAATAATGAGAATAATTAATCTCAAACTTTGAGATTGTAGTTGGAAAAGCTCCAAGCTACTCGAGTGGTTCACATGCTCAAACAGCCTTGACTTTATATCATGATAAAAGTCTAACCTGGTATATTAAAAGTGAAAATGACTACTGACAAAAATTACTATGTATGCTTTAGCCTTTTAAAAATGATCACATATGATCAAACAGAGTACCTGAGGAGATCGTACCTTTGGATGGAAAAAGCTGTTTTGAGCCCTTATTGAATGTGTCGGTTAATTTCTACATTGTCAGTAGCAGCTTGTTTTTCTTGTTTATTTCTGTGGTGTGTATATATACACACACAGTCAAATTTAGTTATAAGGAGTGCAATCTTAGCTTTTGGAGTATATCAGAAGATTTTTTTTAGCTCTACAAATAGTTTCCCAGCATATGTGAGCCAAAGAACTGATTTCGGCACAGTTGAGTGCTTTACTCTCTCAGCCATAGGCCCTGCATGCATGGCATATGTGAAACAAATCATTTCCTTTTCTCTGCACAGAAACCTGCCCGGAACACACCAGCAGTAGGCAGGCAGGTAGCGGGTAGAAGCAATTGGATTCTTCCTCACCAGTGGCTCTAGGAGCTATCAGCTCCCATCCAGGCCTACTGAGGCAGAGGAGGATTGAGTTTGAAAGATGATAATAGACTCCTAAGGAAACTAATCTACTTCTAAAGAAGAAAGGAGTATGAATTCACTTGCCCCCCACCTCCACTTGTACACTCCTCTCCTTTCACAATTCCTCTCAGCAGCAGCATAACAGGTCAATTTTGCAAATGAAATATACCAATTAAATGGACTCTGGCCAGCATGGCAGATATTACAAGTGAAGAGAAGCAGATGTCTCTAATTATCTTTTGTTTCTATTAGCAGAAGAACATACAGTACATATTTGAGAGCTTACTGGGTTTCTACAATGATCTGAAGCACAATCTGAAGCACTTCTGAATAAAAAATGTCTGTAAAGAAACATGGGTTTATACACAGAAGGAATTCTTAGGATGGTATAAGAATAACAGGCCATTTTAATTTGGGCTTGTACAAGTATTGCAACTGCAAGAGCTGTGGAGACTGTAACCTTTAAGATTACTTGAATCCTTTCACAGAAGTTGTAAAACCACATTTGAAAGAAGTACGGCCTGTACTGTATAGAGTGCATTACAGTGTGATATGCAGAAGCAAAGTAATGTGTGTGTGTGTGTGTATATATATATATATACACAAACACACACACACACACACACACACACGTAGATCATATATATTATGTGTAGAAATGCAATTAGAATATTACCAATCGTTTACAACATATGTTGTATTTATCTGTTCTTATAAATAATTATTAGTGTTAATGAATGCCAGGTAAAATAAAATGACTGAACATTTGCAAAGCTGAACCATATGCTTTCTTACATATAAGCCACAGTTGTCTTGTAATTTCCACAAGATTATTAGTTTTCACTCCTACTGTGTCCTGCACTGTGTGGAAGTGGTACTCCGTTACTATATTGGAGCTTGTTACGTCCATTGGCCCTTTCCTTTCTGATAAATACGCTTGAAACCAAGTCTTGAAAAGTTTCATGCTGCAAAAAAGGCAGCTGTTACAAGGCCAGGAGCACATGTAAGCAAGGCAGTATCAAGACCCAGATGGCTCCCATCAGTCCGAGGCTCCTGGATCTGCCCTCCATTTCTGAATCCTCGGTAGGTGGATAATGAGGATGATGACGATGATGTTTGTGATCACCGGTCCCATCTGGATTTACTGAGGAGAGAGCAGAAAGCAACAGGCCAGTCAGAAGGACGCTAATTATCAAAATTACAAAATGTAAGCGGTTTGTCCTGTTAACTTAAAGACCAAGGTTGATTTATTCTACATTTGTCTTCTTGTCAACAAATCCCATGAAAACACCAAAACCAACAGTGTGTTAGTCTCTGAATATGTTTCGACTTCCCTCCTCTGTTTGTGGCCGTCAGCCCTAAGCCCATTTGATCCTATTGAAGACATAAATCTTCAAAAATGGGTCAGAAATAAACAGTTTTATTTTTAAAAGTAGGTTAAATATTTCCTACAGCAGCTGGGCACTGCAGTTTTTAGCAAACCTTTATTATTTTCAGTTGTGGATTAATAAACATTTGGTGATTAACGGCAGAAGACGTATATGTGGGATTGACTCAAGATAAACTACAATGAAGAGGTCACCCAGCATGGCAATTTTTGTGTTTTAATAGTTTTTGGACAACAATGGAATAATCTGTGTAATACTTTGTATTTATACGAAATACTGAAAGGATCAATTAACTGTTGAAGAAAATGAACAGATGTTACAGTCTTGCTAAAGGAAAGGTCATTTTGAAGCATGAAAATAAACCAGTTGATCAATTCCAATTGCCTCAAAGATTTACAGCGTCCCCTAAACAGTTTGAACTAACTCTGTATTTAGGTTTGGTGTTTTTCCCCTCATATTTATAACTAAAGCCATAATGCTTCGCACATCTTTAACAACTCCAATACATTAGTGCTCCCACTAAAGCATTAAGGGACTCTCTGTTCATTTTCCACAACCCTATTTTTAGCTGATGCAATGATGGAGCACCTTCAGCCTCCATCTCATCCCCCCAAGGTGCAGCAGAGAGCATCTTTGGTGCTCTTTTGTGTCAACAGCAATCAGAATGTTTGTGCTGAGGTGTTAAAGCTGAACGCATTCAAGGTCGTCACAAACTATAGCAGTTAAAAATAGTATTAATCAACAGATTGATCTTCAGATTGGTCTTTACAGGAAATATTTTCCCTTTCATTTCTCGATAGATTCCAATTTGTAGAGCCTCTGAGATGGCACTTCTAAAAGTGACCAATATTTTTTGTTTTGTAATAAACATTAAGAAAAATGTGATGTTTAACCCAGAGGATTGTGATGGCTCTAAAATTATTTTAAAAAGAGTAGAAGAAGTGCGTAACACATTACATCACTACAATAGCATTCTCATTTTGATTGTGCAGAAATCTATTCTTTATTACCATATTTGTGCTAATGGATGAATATTCTGTATGTAAATAACAACAAAAAACACACTGTATGTTAAATAGAGCAGAAAATGTTAGTTTCCTCCCATTGTCACCCTCTGGTTCTTCACACTGATTAACTTTTTCTGAGAGGAGCATCATTAAAGCCAGTCAAACTGCTGAATAATACTGAGCCTTTGTTGCTGCTGTCAGTCCATCACAGCTTGACTCTTTCTTTGACACTGTAGAAAAGGTTTGGATAAGGGGAGTTAAAGTAGATAAGGTGATTATCCAGGGAGGTCATTTGTTATTTTTATTTTTGCCTTTAATAGAACTCACATTGAGCAGTGCAAGTGTAAAGACAAACCAAGACAAGATACTGAACATATAGTATATAAGATAATAACTTAAAGCAACATTATGCACCTTAAAATAACAGCTTCAAAATGATTTTGGTGCTACACTGACTTGCAATAGGGAGAATGGCGCCTCTTTTATTCCCACTCTGTTCCCTGAATGCCTGTTCTTATATTATGTAACTTGGGTAGAGAGGGTACGATTGCCAACGCAAAGTGCGTAAAGCTTTACGGCACTATGTCGCACATGGGTCTAGCTCGGTATTCTCAGTACAGACATTATGGCAGAGGCGAAGAGATTGAAGAGGACGCTGACTGAGGAAGCTAAGAAGAGAGAGTGACCGAGGAAGAGGCCCTTCAAGAGTAAATCTTGGATGGGCTTTTAGTCGTTCGCAAAATAAAAGGCTGCTAGACAGATGCAAAGCTGGCCTTCTTGTTGTTGGACTAGTGAGTAATATTAGCTGGCTTACTACGTCTTATCTTGTTGCACTTGCTTGATGTTTGGCTGTGCTAACAAAGTTGTCAACTCACTAGTTTTTTATTATAAAGCCAAGTCAGCCCACCAAATCTAAATCCTTCAGCTTGTCAACAAATGCACGTGTGCTGCTGTCCATGAGAGTGAACTGTACCCCGAAAACACTAGGGGCACCAAGTGGCAAAATATACCAATTCTGGCATAATGTTGCTTTAATGCCTTAAAAATAAAACAGCATAGCTTTTTCACTCTAACCTTTATGTTATATACTTGAACTCAAACACTCCCAATTGTCTACACCATTGAAATGACACCTTAACAGCAACGGATATAAATTCAGACAACTGCACCACACCAGCTGTCAACATCTATCTTCCTCTTCACATCTCTACGGAGACCTCAAGTGTTAAGGGGGGGGGGGATTCAGTGTCCCTTCATGAGTGAAATAGTGTGCCCTCTTTAGCCCTGCTGGTGTTACCTCAGTGCACCTCAAACTGCACCCTGGTTCATCCCCACAGGGAAGGAGTGAAGCTGAACTCCGATAGATGACCTGCTGCTCCAAGACTTTACTCACCTAGACCAGAGGGTCATGAGTCTGTTGTGGTCTCACCCAGGCCCTTTCAGAGTCTATAAAAGCTCTGTTATCAAACTTTATCTTACTAGAAGAAAAAATAAGACCAGCTGTAGAGGCCAATTGTACTCGGTGGCCTTCAATTCCACTTTTTACGGTGCAGCAGAAACAGCCTGTAATTCCATTCCCCAAAGCGGGATCCACAACAACTACTTGTTGCTGTAATGGCTGAATTTCCCTCAGAGGATAGTTAAAATCAAATAAAATGTTATCTAATCAAATTTTATCTAATCTAATTTAATCTCATTGTTTGCAATAAAATTTAAATTTATGAATGTTTTTGGATTTCACCACATTTTAATGTGGAAATATAAATGTTTATTGCTACCTGCTTTTTCTACACGTAGAGGCCCATACATAAGCTGCCATTGAAGCATCTGAGTGTGGCCTGAAATTAACTGGCTATTGATTCACTGCAGCGGAGTCCCCAGGACAACTATTTGAAGGTCTACAGCTCACAGATAGTCCGTATGAGTTTTGTACCCAAGAGCACTGAACATCAACACACCTCAATCAATTCCTCTTACTGAAGCTTCAAGATTTCTAATGCAGCAACAAGCTGCGGACAGAAAGACAGAATGTATGTTACAGAAGAATTTATTGTGCACTACTGAAACCACTTTTATCTATTGTAACTACAAAGAGAATGCAAAGCAATTCATGCAGAGAAAATAAAACCTAAAAACAAAGTCAAAGACCCGAGCTCTGACCTCAAGAGACTTGAATTGAATCTTATTTATAGGTGCAGGGACGAAACAAAGAAGAGAAATGGATCGTACACAAACATATGCATTATTAAAATAAAATAAAAAATAAGAATAGTGTATAAGTACATTTGAGGAACTGATTAATGTGCATGAATGTATTACATATAACCTGCATATTGTATATTCAGTGTTTTCAATACCCTTCAGATACAACTATAGAAGGAATTAAATAATACTTCCAAAAAAGTAGTAGGAATTATGACTCATCCATCAGGGGCATAGGAGGAAGTCAGGTGATTACCTCCACTGCACAGGGAGGAGGTCGGGTGGATGGATGAGATGATGAAAAGTGGAACTTTAACACTGTTTGTTTCTTGTTTCCAATGCTGGGTTTCTATTAACCATTACCACGACCATTCCCTAATGTTAACCACCTATTTTTATTATTGTAACCACAAGGTCCCCTAACTTTAACAAAGAAGTTGTTTTAATCCTGTGATTTGTAATGGTCACTTAACATTGCAAAGTTTTGTATTAGGACACTATAAGGTTTCATATGCATGCACAATCGAACGAGGGAAGGTTGAGACTGAAGGGGGGAAAAAGAGGATGCAGAATTAGACTGAATACATTCTCGAACTAAAATGTAAGTATGGAGGTCTTTTCATTTGGCACACACATACTTGATTACAAACACAGACATGTACATGTTACTTAATATCTTACATACACACACAGTATCGACTCTGACTGCATTACAGCTATGAATAACCATCATCACTGCTGAATCTTCTGGCTATTAGTGGGTTCTTTTTATGAATGATAATGAAGATCCAGGCGAAGGACGATATTACCCCTCTAAAATCACAACTACATCCTCAACTACATATAACAGCCTACCAAAGAAAACATATTTCTTGTGCTACTGCAGTGTTTCAGTCCAGAGCACAGAGCAGTCTCCAATCGCTATTGGCTAAAAATAGCTACAGTGGTCGATCTTTTTTGGGGGGGGATCAAAGTACAAATTATTTTGGAAATTTGCTTGGAGAGTGCTTCAGTAATGACATGTTTTAGTAAACCCTCAGCAGACAGGTTAGGATGTTTGAAAAGGTGCTTGGTCTGAAAAGAGACATGGGTCGGAAAGAGAGGCTTACAACTGAAGTGAAATCAATAGAAGCTGATTCCTGAGGACTTGGACCAACAATGATCAATACCACACTAAGTGCACCAGTAAAAAATGCTGCAAAACAACTGCAGCGATAAAAAGTGCCTTTTGTGTGATTATAAGCATTCTGAGCTGTATGTCCACATCTTCAGCTGGTCTGTTTGCGTAACGAGGTTATTATAAACACCTCGACTTTACAGCTTCTATTCCTTTAGTTTGGCAGATATATTGCTGTGTCATTACAATTGTAATCAAATTGCATAGAATGTGACATAAATAGTGTTTTGTGACAGTTTGAGATGTTGTCTGTTGATTTATAATATGTCAGCAAATAAAATATTTATAAAATATTTATATTATTAAAAGTAAAATTACTCATTGGGATGTGATGTATTTACCTTTAAACAATATTTAAAAGTAAAAAAAAGTCCAGCTGGCACTAAGCCTAACTACAGTAACCTTACTATACATTCAAGGGGTTCACATTATAGTTCAGTGAGACACATTGACATCAAGGAATCAGATTTACTGTGGCTTGGATCGTATAACGATTGTAAATGCAATGAGATCACTATAAACAAAAAACTTTTGAATGGTACTGTACATGTTCATCTGAGATTACAAAATAAGTTGGTGGTGAGAGTTGCAGCAACAACCAGGGTTGCATGACACAAATTGGATGTTGCGAGTCAGCTGGTAGCTGGGCCGATGACTCATCAATGAGACAATGACTGATCAACTGATGTGAGCAAGACTTCAGTGCTCTGCCTAAATTAATGCAAAGCTCCAACAATGCATCACATTGTTGCTGTGTGGTGCTTTAATCTCCAGCTTTGGTGATTTTAATGCTTTCAGATCAGATAAAGAATTAAATGCTATTGTGATCATATCAAACAGGCCTTATCATCAAAATAAAACAATGCTGTTGACATTTTGGCAATAACAGATGAAAAAGATAATAAAAAGATTTTCATAGCTTTTAGTCTTTATTTGACTGGAATCGAACTAAGAACATTACTACCAGGATACACCAAAACAAGATGTTTACCTTACAACTTTTTATTTATCTGAATTACTAGTGCATATATCTATATATATATATCATATTACTGTAGTAGGAGAAAAAATTATGATATGTATCTCTGAAAAATAGCAGATTAAAGGTACAGAGTCTTTCAAAAAAGTACTGGAAATACTGAAGTAAACTACCAGAAACACCAAATTGTTCTTGTGCAAATCTACTATTTAAATTTCTCACACCTCTGTTTACTTGGCAGATATATTTATAACTATATATAGTATATATAGTATTGTTCTTATTTGTCATCACGCAAGTCGTTGCAATAAAAAATCGTGGCTGTTTATAAAAAACACAAATATCAGACAATGTACATTTTCAGTGAATATGCTTCCATTGGGGTTATTTTGTTTTCAGTATAAACAATCGCTTTCTGAAAGCACTGAAACCATTCAGCTCGCAGTCAACTCCCACCTGGGGTAGCAGCTTCACCACCATTTAACCACATTGATTTCTGTGTTATTAGACTGCCTGCTGCCAGAAATAAACCTGAGAACTCAACCTGAGAGAAGTCGTAGAATCTTCTTTTCAGCCCGATGTGAACAAGTAAAGTTAGAGGGATTACACCGGCATTATATTAAGAAGAAGCAAGAGCAAAAACCAGTGTTAGAATTTTCTAATCCTTTTCCTAAACATTTATAGAGTTTGATGGTAAGACGGTGAGTCAATGATACCCCAGTATCCAGACCCAAAGGAGATGTTTGAGTACATTTTAATCCTAAATAAGAATCCAACATTAATTCTATAATGGATGACAGCTTTTGTTTAAAGCAAAAGTTCTTAAAGAAGTACTGAAAGAAGTTTGGAGATCCATTTGTAGTCTGTCTATGGAAGTGTGCAATTATGTGTGTAGGTACCCCTGTTGTGAAAGTTTGTTTGTGTGAAGCATTTCACCAAAGCCTCCTTGCACCTCCTTCCTTAGCATCATCACCGACAGTAAAGTGTGATTTCCCAATTGCTAAATCGTATGTAGATGTTGCAACAGCTATTTTATATATATGCAATTGACAACTTTTGTTGCTACACAATTAAAACAGAAAACAATAGACAGTGTGAATGCTACAAACTGGGAATCTATTAACATTTGGAGTGAAACACAAGACAATGGAGAAAAAACAACTTGTGTGTTGTAATGTTATTGACATGTTGTAAGATGATGAAAAGGAACAGGATTTGAAAAATGCAATATTTTGTTGTGTGTACTAGTAGTGTATATCAATAATGCTAAAACTTTTTTTTTTATTAAAAGGTCCAGTGAGTAAATGTTCTGGAGGTGTGGAACAATGCCAGCAAACGTAGAAACAAATGAAAGTCAATAATATTAAGTAAATAATAAATTGTCTACGCTGTAACAAAAACTTCTAACTTTCAACAACCCACCAAATAACTTTTCAACAACATACATTCAAACAGTAACAAACTTCTGGACACAGAAGGTGTGATTGTCAGATGGAGGCACTAATCAAAGAGTTTGACAAGTTGCTGTGGTAAGACTTAATTTAGTCTATAGCCTCAAAAGTAACCACAAGTTGAATCGACACCCACTAATAAGGCCAGTAATAAGCATGTGGCCACACTAACAACGTTCAAACACAGGAAAGTATGTTCTCACATAAGATACAAGTCTGATCCAGATCAATTTAAATTCTGGACTTGGGTCCAAACTGAGAGGCCCTTGTGTATTCTTTTTGTCTGGCTTAATGATCACTTACCACTGATAAAAGCATATTCAGTAATGTTGCCACTTGAGAATATATATTCTTTGATCACATCATATAGATTGAGAGGCACCTGACTGGAAAAACAAAATGGCAGATCTCAGCAAGAGGCATCTCTGCAGTTGACAGGAAATCACAGCAGCGGAAGTTGGTTATGTTTAGAAGTTATCTATATAGTTCAGTTATAATTGAAAGCCTACATTTAAACGGTTTCTCAACTTAGTAGTTTTTTAGATGACATAATTTATCTCCATATTTATATTTTGATTAGTCTTATTATAGCTCACAAACTTGAATACAAGTGTACGTGTGTGACAATAGATGTGTTTTTGGCATTTCCTTAACATTTAAACTTTTCCTTATTGTGAAGAGTCTGATACACACAGCATTTAGGAGTTTGCCTGACACAATTTCCAATATGTTGTCGTCCTTTCCGATTTCGCCATTAATCTTGTCAGGAATGGCTCCTGAAGAAAGAGCCTATTTCTGGAACCTGTCTCTATCATTTGACTCAAATAGAAAAATGTCCATGTCAAAACAAATGCCTCTGTACCCTATCCTGTCCATCAAATCAGACAGTGTAAGACGCGTGTATACTGTTGTTATGTCTCAGATGAAGAGGTTTATGTCTTGTTTTATCTGCCTGTGTGGTTGCAGATTTCCCCCGAACAAGTGCTACATCATCAGCCATACTGATCGCAAACCAAGACCTTTGTTCTGACAGCAAGAGGATGGAGACAGCTCTGCTAGAAACCCTTCACTTTCTCACCCTGTAGGGGATGATACAGAAGGCCTTGAGAAAAGAATGGGTTAAATCATCCCTGTCACACTTTGAAACCGAACATACATGCAGACACATCAACATACACGTTCTCACCGCACACATATGCTTGTGGTGCGCGCAGCTAAGCTTCTAAAGATGAATTTCAATGTATAGCCCAATCTATCTATGCCATATAGACCATGACAAGCAAGAAAAGTGTATATAAAAAGACACACATATTTCTGAGCCAGTTGTTTTCCCCCAGAATTGTTTTGTTTACACATGAACAAGATCAACTGAGGAGAGAAGCTAGATGAAGAGAAACCACCTGAGACCTCTTGGAGAGAAGGCTGAGTGCTTCCATTCTCACACAGAACAACTGAATATAGCTGTGCTGGGGACAGCATCCCCTTTCAATTAGATTCAGATGCCCGGAGAAAAAGGAATAAATTAACTCTTTATCCACAAAAATCATACAATTTTGCACAATTTCATTAATTTACGTTACAGTGGTTAATGAGTAGCCAGTTTATGATGATTTATTCACTGCCAATGCTCCGCTTTGTTCACCTTTCTTTCTCATTGTTGACATAATCATGAAGTGTTATATCTGAATTCTTCAGCTGCCACGTGTTTACTGTTTAGCAGTGCTAGCCAAGAAGAGGAGGCAATATTAGTGTGCCAACACCTGAAGTGGATTCATTAACTAGAATCTAATCTGAACCAGGGATCACACACTTACATTACAGGCCATGTATGCAACATGCACAGTCACACAAATGCATACTTTATGGTATAAGGCTGTAATCTTAAAAGGGTAACTCTGGTGTTAGTCTACATTGTTTTGGCCACGCTAACGACGTAGCTCTTGGGAAGGCAATAGCAGTCGGTTAGTCAGTCCTCCACTTTGGTCCAGACAGAAATATCTTGACAACTACCTGCAAAACATATTACATTCCCATCAGCCTCTGCTGTCCTTTGTTTTTGGTGCCAATTAGAAAATGTTAGCATGCTAAATTATCATACATGCTAAGCATCAGCATGTTAGCATTGTAACTGGGATTATAATAGCATGCTGACATTAGTGTTTAGCTCAAAGCACTGCAGTGCAGTACAGCCTCACAAAGCCACATGGGCTCTTGGCTTTGTTTGTTATTATCAGCAAATACCATGAAAAGACCAAAACCAACAAGCTTTAGCCTCTCAATACTTTCTGACTTCCTTTTCCTGCCTTTTCCTGCCTTTCTCAGCCCTAGTCCTTCCAACTGAATATGTAAAACTTTCAAAATGGGTGATGAATATGTACTTAAAAGAAGCTCTGTAATTTCCTAAATTAGCTGGTCACTGTAGTTTATAGGAATTATTTCTTAAACAAGATTCAGTATTGCATTTGTTGGGGGCTATTTTAGTGGCTGATTAATACACATGCACAAGTGAGTATTTATGCAACAGGTCGGTGTATGTGTGACTGACTCAAAATAAAGTACTGTGTGTGTTTATGGCCAACAGTGTGGCTCGCTGATGTTTTTTAGTTTCTTGGATCAGAGGGATGAGCTACATCAGGATTTGGCTAAACAGAAAATACATGTACAGAATATTCTGGTGATACAGAATATCACCAAGCTGATCTTTCACAGCACACACACATACTGTCTTTATAACAATATTATATTAAAAATTAAGAAGAAGTCAAAAGGTACAAACAATTTTCCAACTGTCTCAGCAGAGACTGGCAGCTCTGTCCAGAAGCAGCTGGACTCTGATGCTAAATTTCTAATGTTAAATCTAATGCATTTTCTGTACGCTTACTGAAAAGCAATCATAGACTCGCCAGGTTGGTAAACACAAACATACTCTGTTTACTGACAACACATCACATGACTGTTTGGGTAAAGAGGATAAACAAACATATCTATTGCTGCCTTTTGTGGCTGCCATCATGTGAAGTTATCTAGCACAGGTGATGAACTACACTGTATTTAACAGATACAACATTAAGGAAATCACATTAAGTATAAATCACTGGAGCAAACTAAAATGATTGGGAAATGTTTGAACAGTAAGGTTTTGAACAACTAAAACAGAGACACAAATATGTTCTCTACTACGATAAACATCGCCTGACAATCCCTTAATAGTCCAATCACCTTGAATCAGGTCAACCTGCCTTTTGTCTGATTTAATTTAGCTCCTGTACTTAAAGCTAAAGTATTTCAAATGTCTGGTCTGACCCCCAATAAAACCAGCATCCATCCTGTTTGTGCAATTACAGAGAAAAACAGGATCAATGGAATCTAATTTAAGGCAGAAGCATTATTCTAAAACACAGAGCCTGGTGCATCTCTGCATGAAGCCAGCAGGATGATTAAGTGCCTTGGTTATATCCTGTATAGCTCTGCTGCACATGCCACAGTGAGAGTGTTATGTCCTGGATCCCATCACCCCAGCCTCTATTACATCCTCAGAGCAGTCAATACTGGGCTCTGACCACCAGTCAGTCACTCTCAGGTTGCACACACAGGCAGAATACAAATCAGCTTGGGAAACTCAAAGCTCTGCATCTACTGTGTCCACACCTTTCAATGGCAGGCTGCAGTTTGGACAAACCTGTTGGTGTGTCACAGAGAAACATATAAACCTAAAGAGGAAAAATAAGGTACAAAATCACTTAACACGAGTCGTAAATATCAGAAAGAGTAAAATTTTAGGTAATATACTTGCAATGACAGTAATTAATACTTAACTACAACGGTGGCTCCATTTTGTACATGAGGCTGTTTATTAGATAATGATTTATTTTTACTGTAAATGTGCCCTCAAAATCAAATCTGTAAAGTCTATGAAGATTGGAGAGCAGCAAGTATTAGTTGATCATCAGAAAACTATTTTTAATTAGTTTTAACCGTTTCCAGCTTCTCAAATGTGGTGATTTATTGCTTTTCTTTGTCATATTTGAGAGTAAATTGATTATCTTTGGATTTTGGACTGATGGTTGAATAAAACAGAGGATTTGAATACATCACCATGGACTGTAGGAAAAGATAACACTTTGTAAACTAAATGACCAATCAATAGTGAAAACAGTCACAACCAAGAAAATTTATATGAACTAATGACAAACTACAGTACAGTTTTATCACTGCTGAAATCTAAAAGAGAATAATTTAACTAGCCAAAGCAATAAAACTTAATATCTTGCGTTCATTGCCGGCGAGGTGATAACATTCGAGCTCAAATCAACCCTGTTAATATTGTATCAGATGGAGTCAGAGAGTGTTAGCAAAAGGAGGGGATGTGTTCAATTTTTCATGCGCAGTTCCTTTTTCCACTGAGGAAAACAAAACATACGGCCCTGATCAAATTGACATGCAATAGTAAAGGTGTCTGCACGCCTGCTCTTCTCTGTCTCCTTCTTTTTCCTTACCAGGAGCAGCTCATGTACTCTGAGTTAACCCTCACTGAAGTCGACTTCAAGCTAAAGCAAACAAACAACCTCATCTGCCATATAAAAAGGACAAGGTCATCCAGCTATTTTAGCTCTGTCTTCAAAAATATGGCTAAACACAAATGGCAGCATTAAAAGACCCTGAAAACCAGTCACCTTCCTCTTCTGAGTGATGGAGTCTCATACGAAAGCTACGGTCAAATCTTCTGTCAAAGTTGCAACAGTTTTTGTTATTTCACAAGACAAGACTCACTGGTTTTACGGGGGGCGAGGCTCGCGTGAAAAAAGGTGATGTCATGTATTTCCGTGCACCAACTAGGATTTAATAAAATGTGACTCAAAATGTGGCGGCATCTGTGTGGCCACTGTCAAACAAATCTGATCAAACCACACCTGTTAAACTCTCAGATAAATAAGTTATTTCTGGATTTCCTATCTGACTCAATATGTGGGGATGGTTGTCTATGAATGAGAATCAGAGGGACGTATTGCACCCTGTTCCAGCCTTGCAGCATTATGTACGGGTTAGATGCTGAGCTCAGCATCACGTTAAGCACATCAGCAACCATTTCGAATGCACTGGTGTAGGTGGTGTACATAATAAAGCATGTGCACACAGTCAGAAAGGAGTTGATTAAAAGAAGGAGGAGATTGCTAAACCAAACGGCTCACCATCAATTCGACAGATTATAATGAAACACCTCAATAAAGAATTATTTCACAGTTTGAGTAATCATCTCGTCTTTTCCTTAAATTATCCCCCAAAACTAGATATTACTCCATTCAGAAAACACAATTTGCATAATAAGGTTTTTGAATTTGCACTGTTCTCCTCTCTTATTAACCTTCCATTAACCTTTAGATTAACATAGGCAGCTCTGAGCATTATTCCCTGGGATCACACACCAAAAGGCTTGGCCCAAATTCATCAGACCAGCTGAGGAATTGCTTATGGGTGAGTAAGCCACTGATGGCTGCTCGCCTCTCTGAAGATGAAGATCTCGAAGAAACTGCTTAGGAGCGAGTAGGTTACAAAACAGCTAGAGCTTTGTTTGAGTCTGCATGTCCTCTTTCATACAGGTAATTTGAGCGATTCATTGGTGATTGGTAAATCGATACGAGAGGAAACACTAATGGTGACAATTTTGAAAGGTGCGTTTTCTTAACTGAAGCCCTGATGTCTGTTATATGTCTAAAATGTATTCAGTGGAATAAACATTGTGTTTGCTTTTCTCTAAAAATATTTCCCACCAATTTGTTCACTGATATAATAGTACTCACAAAAACAAGTGATAAACAAATTCATTTGAAAGAGAAAGAAACAATTTTAATACCAAAAAAAACTTATCTTGTGCAATTTCTCTTAAGTGTCAAAAAGTAGAGAAAATATGTAATTTGTTTAACTGCTGGGTTTGTGTAAAGGGTTGTGATAAATAGCAGCAACTTTAAGTAAAAATCCTTATTCTGAGTGAGGGCAGAGGCAAATCAAAAAGGATATAGATGTTTGGTCTTTGAAAAAAAATCTATCACTTGTCCTTCCAACATGATACAGGATACCCTACTGGCACTACAACATTGTTTGTCTGCCAAAGCGGTTGCACATAATAAAGTAAAAAATAATAAACATACAAAATGATGCATATGATCGTTTGACTATCCGTCACTGCAATGGTTAGGGTTTAGTTAAGGTTAAGGATAAAAAATATTTGGCTATAGTCAGAAATCAATCATGGACATGTGTAAAAGAAGAAAACAAGATCGCAGTCAATGACGAGGTAAACAGCAGCTGTAGCCGCGTTTGGGACCATTTCATTTAAGTAATCACAAAATGTAACGGGATCACTACTGCCCCCTGAGGCTGGAAAACACTCTGGTACATGACAGTTGGTGAGAACTGCGATTGTAGCGCTGAGGGTGTTTTTATCCCCAAACTGCCACAAGGGGCAACAAAAAGCCCATTAGACACTCAAGACATTTCAAAATGCAGCACAAAATTGAGATTACTACTTTATCTAAAGTGTTTTCAGATCACAAGAGAAAAGATTACAAAGAGAAAGGATAAGGCTACTTCTCTATGGGGGCCATCCAGGATAACATCCCACGCTGTAAGACAAAGTCCCAAACAGGGCTTCTCCTACTTATGAGATTTTGCAGCACTATGACAACATCAAACTTCTTCTGCTTTTGCTCAGACTTGAATCATAATTCTGATTATTTTGTTTTAGGCATCTTAACAAACAACAAATTCTGTCATTTTTCCTGGTCGAGCTGTCTCAATGGAGAAGTCACAGGTATCAAGTTAGCAGTTGGATCTACTAATGAGAAAACCTGCAAAAGAAAAACAATGGCAAGGTGTTTGATACTAAAGCATGAAAAAAAATAAGTAAAGAAGAATAGTAAATAAATAAATAACACAAGAAGAAAAGAAAAGGGAATGTTGGTCCCATGTGTGTGTCTTTTTATAGAGTAACAAATTCCATGCTTGGTAGAACAGATGTGTGCGTTTTTAAGCTACTATTATGACAATTATATGCAAATCTGACAGCTTTGAATACAAATAAGTATTTACTTGAATTGCATTTCTTGTCTTAGCACATAAGAATGACTACTCTTGCCACATCGTAAGCCTGCAAACACTTCACATCACTAAGTGTGTATACATCTGGCATGGAGTGCCTACAGGGTCACATCGTTCAGTATAAGAAAGAAAGAAAGAAAGAAAGAAAGAAATGAAATGTTGAGACTTAATGTTCTCATTGTTTGTTAGGGCCTCTAATAGAACTGAACACTTACAAAATAGATGTATGTATGGCTTCTACAATGGCATTGTGTTCACATAAAAAACTGGAACAACTGGTTATGGATAGTTTCTATGTATAAACTTTATTCATCTTGCCGGCTTAATGTAAAATAAGAAAAAGTTGAACTGATCGTCACAATGCCTCCTGTGGGTATTTTATTATCTACATTATAGTTCACACTATGAAGTCAAGCATTGCTTTTGATTTTCAATTATATAATATATATAAAAATGTATCAAGTTTTCTGTTTTACTCGTCTGTTCATATTGTTTTATGTTGATTTTTTGTTATAATAAAGCATTTTGTAACACTGGTTCTGATAAATAAACATTATTATTATTATTATTATTAGGTTCTCCCAGCTAAAACAAAATGCAGTCTAACAAAAGAGAACTGCAATAAATCCTACTTTCATTTAAGCTTTTGTTTAAACTGTTTCAGAGAGTGATTCTGTGATCTGAATGGGGATTTTGGAGAATGTTGTGATTTGGTACTGTTGAAGTGAATAGAAAAATACTTACTACCTAACTGAAATCAATTTTATAAAAAATATATATTCAAATTTGTTTTAGCTACTGGGTGTGTACCTGGTAAACTGGCAACTGGTTTTTTATGTCCTGGGTTTCAGAAGAGTGTATGTGTGTATGTGTTTCCCAGTGGACTCCAGTTTAATGGTTCAACCTATTTCTCCAGTTCACTCAGTCTCTCCCTGCGGTTGATTAACTTTGTGATCCATTAAGTGGCTTCATCCCCTCAGCAGGGAGAAAGTGCCCTCCACCCTACCCTCTGAGGATTAAGGGAATCCCTTAGACATCATCAAAGGGACTCCAAGGTGAAGAGTGCTGCTGACTTTCTATAAAGTGTCAGTGAAGAGAGCGGCAACCCTGCTGAATGCCTTCAAATATATAATGTCTTGTTTGAGCACTAACAGAATAACATTAAGAGCAAAGGTATTTTTATTAAATTTATAACGTTCATAAAATGCATGACAATTGACTGACAGTGACCGTTATTTATAACAGGATTAACTTTGGCACTTTGTGGAAGTGCACATGCATCAACTTCAAAGATCCTTTTCATACATTAGTATATGAGCAATTTTGTAAAGCTCTGTGAAGCAAACTAATAATGTTTTAACACACTGTATCAATTAGGTTTATTTATTTATTGAGTTGATTTTACTTTTTAAAACTTATTTTTTTAGGTTAAACCAGCTTTAAACAATCTGATGTGATGGCATTTGAAAAATGATTAAAGATCAGACTTTTATATCTTTAAAGGTTTCAACACTTTTTAATAATTTAGCAAATAATGAGGTATTTGGCGCCGTATAATCTTTCAGAAGTAAACACCATTTTTCCAAAATACACTACATACATTGATACTAATTTTAGAAACCGGAACTTTGAAAATCTTAAACAAAGTACATACTTTATGTAAGAAGATTTCTCTTTCATACTGGAAGCCGCTAGGTCCATTGGTGAAATTATCTTGCATTGCCTGCATGCCAACTACTGGTTCATCATCACAGTCACACTCTGAAAGTACACTGAACAAAAATATAAAAAATATATTATTCTAAAACACAGAAAAATATATTTTTTTGCTCCAATTTTACATGAACTCAATGAGCTAAAACTATGTACAGAAAAGGTCTATTTCTTTCAAATATTGTTCACAAAATTGTCTAAATTCATGTTAGTGAGAACCTCTCCTTTGCCGAGATAATCCATCCATGTCACAGGTGTGGTATATCAAGGTGCTCATTAGACAGCATGATTATTGCACAGGTGTGCCTCAGGCTGGCCAAAATAAAAGCACACTCTAAAAGGTGCAGTTTTACTGTATTGGGGGGGGGGTCAGAAAACCAGTAAGTATCTGGTGTGACCACCATTTGCCTCACGCAGTGCAACACATCTCCTTTACATAGAGTTGATCAGGTTGTTGATTGTGGCCTGTGTGTTGGTCCACTTCTCTTCAATAACGGTGTGAAGTTGCTGGATATTGGCAGGAACTGGAACACGCCGTCGTATACGCCGATCCAGAGCATCCCACACATGCTCAGTGACCATGCATCATCATGCTGCAACATGAGGTGATGGTCGTGGATGAATGGCACAACAATGGGCCTCAGGATCTCGTCACGGTATCTCTGTCCATTCAAAATGCCATCAATAAAATGCACCTGTGTTCGTTGTCCATTGCATAGGCCTGCCCATACCATAACCCCACCGCCACCATGGGCCGCTCAATTCACAACGTTGACATCAGCAAACCGCTCACCCACACGACGCCATACACGCTGTCTGCCATCTGCCCTTTACAGTGAAAACCGGGATTCATTCACGTGGTCTGCGGTTGTGAGGCCGGTTGGATGTACTGCCAAATTCTCTGAAAGGCCTTTGGAGACGGGTTATGGTAGAGAAATGAACATTCAATTCACAGGCAACAGCTCTGGTGGAC
>JAVQJL010102936.1:0-38003 GCA_036024295.1 Nannoperca obscura
ACCCCCCCCCCCCCCCCCCCCCCCCCCCCCCCCCCCCCCGCCCCCCCCCCCCCCCCCCATGAAAGCTTGTGTTGATTGTGGCAGTGCCATGTCACATTCATGTTATCTCACCCTGTCTCGTGTTACCTCTGGTCAGGACGTCTGACACCAGCCTCGTGTTGCTGGATTTGTCACAAAAATGTCAACTTAATGTAATATGTTGTGCTATTGGGCAGTCGAACTAATACTTAATGTAACTTTAAATTGAAAATGAATTCATAATTCTCTCTTTTAATATTTGTTTCCACTGTTTTGCACTCTGAGGCAAAATTTAATGCTTATGTGCGTGTCCAGGCTAAGTTAGGGCCTGATATTATTTGATACTTTAGATAGTGCTGTTCAAATCCCTGAATTTCACTACAGATAGCAAAACAATACTTTTTTTCCCTGACATAAGTCCTTCATTCATTTATGCAGCTATAGACTAACTTTATTAAATAAAGGTATGTTTCCAGTTGAGAAAAGTATGACAATTAGTAAATATCTAATTAGAGAATTAAAAAAACAAGATTACAAATCTGACCAGACATTCACAGCCGAATTACTCGACAGTTTTCAACCCTCGTTGCTACGGATTCTTTTCAGTATTGAGGTTACACAGTGCACATGCCTAGTCCAGGCATGTGTATAGGTTTGCATTATCAATGCATGTGTGTTGGATGTTTTTTGGTAGCAAGGAAATCATTTTCTCCCCTGTTTACTCAGCTTTGTCACATTTGTTCTTTCAAATGTGTATAAAAAGGTGTGTGTGTATGTGTTTGCATGTGTGGACCTCACACAGCTTCCTGCCTTGGGGGAGGGATGTAGTTTGGTAGAGAGGTGTGTGTGTGTTTGTGTGTGTGTGTGTGTGTGAGAGAGCGAGAGAGAGAGAGAGAGAAACTGGGGGGGATGTCCTACTGTGGTGTCACCTGTCTGCAGCAGGAAATCCTGGACTCTGGGCACAACAATAGTGACAGGCTCCTCTCCAGACGCAGATGGCTTCGCTTTCCCCCCGCCAGCCACATTGCATCCCTGCATGCACCTGACACACCATGACACTTGACACACACAAACACACACGCACACACACACACACACACAAGTAATCAGCCACACCTATGTTATACACGCCTACAAAATCGCACACACCGCAGAAATTCCACTCTTTTTATTTTCCTGCTTAGTTTGTTGGATACTGGTTAACTTTTTTCCGTCATGTTTTTACTGAGATTTGCACACGCACACACACACCCCACACAGACACACACACACACACACGTACACACACACACCTCTTGTTCGCTGGCCTAAACACATCTTTTCTCCTCTCTTTTCAAAACTTCCCCTCTTTTCCCTATCCTCCCTGACAGCACAAAGTGGGCTTACGTTTTTGACTGACAACCACAACAGACACCTCTCTCCCCCCCTCCTCCTCTCCACCCCCATTTTAATCCCCTCCCTATCCCTCTCTCCCTCCCTCTCCTCTTCCTCTTTTGTTCTGAGTGACGCTCGAAAGCCGCCGTGTCAGCATCTTTTCCATCTCTGATTGCCTTATTAGCCGGCGGTGGCACCCGCAGCTTTTCTGACACAGATGGTGAAGGAGGAGGCTGGAGCAAGGGGGGAAAAAATGGCTGACTTGTGTTTGTTGTTGTTACTTTCCCCTCCTACCTCTTCTCAGGCTTGTTTGCGTGGACACTGACACCTCGGGCTGACACTGACACACTCCTGACACTGATGCCTGTCAAGGCAACATACGGAGGATGGCAGGGAAAGACCAGAATTTAGTGTCAGGGTGCTTTCCGTGTGTGAGTTTGTACTGCTGTCAGGTTTCTCTCACTTTGTCAGCAAAGCTGCTTTGTCTTTAACTGCTTTCGCCACATTGACTTTGAATAGGTTCAGTTTTGCATTTATTTCAATACAGTGGGCTGTATCTTGACAGTCAGGAGAAGACAGGTTGAAGGACAGCTGTGCAGCTGTATTGGCAAAAGGTTAAAATCTACTAATTCAGTGACTAACTCAAGTGAATGATTTCAGTGTAGATTGTATATAATTAAGAGTGTAAATAGGAATAGTTTAATTAAGAAGAGGAAGATTGTACATGTACGTTGTCTTACACACACACACACACACACTTTCACACACGCATACAAGGCAGAGAGTTGCAGCTGTTGGACCTCCAGCTTTTCCCAGGCAGCAGTAACTGGCACCTCACAAACATCAGGTATTATGTCCATTCCGATTATGGGATAGAGAGCTACATGCTGTTTGAAGCTGACAGCACATCTGCCTCCTCACTGGAGACTGATTCTGGCACCTCAGACAAGCATCTTATGAGGAATGGATTGGGAGAGCTGCATATTTAACCCTCTATTTTTCCCTCTCCCTGCCTCTCTGTAATATTTCTTTCTTAATCTGCTTCCTGGATCATATGTAAACCTTTTCATCTTTCTACTGTTGTGGGGAATTATTCCTTTTAATTTCTAAATGTTTTTATCTCTGTCATCTAGAAATTAAAAAGAATTACAATTTTCTAAACAAATGATTTGTGAAAATCATAGCCCACAGAGAGTGGGCAGCCATTTTCCATTGATACTATAAATCTCTCTCTGTTCTTTTAAAATGGCACACCCTGAAGCTGTGAGTACTCAGGGAGCATAGGCAGTAACAACACAGCTTGTCATGTCCACTGGCCGTTTCCTAGCATCACGCTGTGAGGACTTCCACAGCCGATGCCAAGTTGACTCCAGCCAACCATGCCTTGGCAAGGCTGATGCAGCTGGCATTTTCATCCACTATCTCTTACTTGTGATTCCATAGTATGTGTGGCATAGTCTGAAATAGTCTGCATATACTAAATGGCTGTAGGCTTCTCTGGCATTTTAATTTGCTGATAAGGAAAGGTTTTATATTTAATGAATATACTAAAATGTTTGCGCATATGCAGTAAATCAATCTTATTAATTCATTGTTACCACTCATTGTGAACAGACTAAAAGTCTTAATGAAGAAACAGATCTCACCACATGATTAATGCATATCATCTACTCTGAGGATTTGTTCTCTGTGTAATTTGAAATTTTGCTTGTTTTTTAGTTTTTAAACTAAGCAGAAACATTTCTGTAGCTCATCTCTGCTCTCTACCCTTGCTGAGCTGTAGTGTTCAATAGCTTCATTAGGCAGTGCAGTGAAGAGGACTATCTGTCATTGTCAAGATATGGATGTTTGCCCCTTTATTATTGCAAACCTGTGTCCTCTGCTGGGACTATTGACAAAAATCTCTTTAGGATTATTGCACATACCACCTTCATAAAGTAGGGTGGAAGATGCATAATTGGTGTCATTCTAACATATATAATGTTGTATGTAATATGTATAAAAATAATATAACATAATCGAATCTGTAACGTATTTAACTTCCCTCTTTTTTTGTTTTCCAGCTTATGGACCTGAGGACGAATTGAAAGTGGATAAGATTGATGAAGATGAGCATCTACAAGATGACGGCCTTTCCCTGGATGGTCAAGATGCAGACTATCTTTTCAATGATGACGAGGATGCAAGAGATAATTTCAGCTGCCAGAACTCTCCACTCAGCAATGGCACTAACCCAGATGCTGGCTACGCCTCTCCTCTCAGCACCACCAGTGATCAGCAGGTGGACCTTAAGACCACATCCTCGTTCGATGATCAGGACAAAGTAAAGGAGAAGCTAGGGGAGAGCGCGGAGTCCATCAATGGCCTCTCACTACAGGACAGTCTGGCACAAATGAAAGCCGTCTATGCAAACCTGATCTCTGATGCCTCCTGGTCCAGCATTGCTATGGACATGCTTAAAAGTAAACAAGGGAACAATTACACAGCTAGCAATGGCAATGGGAGCAATCACAAAGGGAACAATGGGTTCCTGAAAAGTCACAGCCCAAGCAACATCCATTTGAAGAGCCGATGTAGCACTAGCAACGCCTCAGCCACTACTAATATTACCACCAGCAGTGCTAGCACTAGGACAGTGTCAAGCAACAGCAACAGTGGCACCAGTGTAAGCTCTGGCAGCACAGTAGGATTAGCCTATGACTGGCACCAGGCAGCATTGGCCAAAACCCTACAGCATACCCCATACCAACTCCTTCCTGAGCCAAGCCTTTTCAGCACCGTGCAGCTTTACAGGCAAAATAGTAAGCTCTATGGCCCTGTGTTTACTGGTGCCAGCAAGTTCAGGTGCAAGGACTGTAGTGCAGCCTATGACACTTTGGTTGGCCTGACGGTGCATATGAACGACACAGGCCACTACCGTGATGACAATAAGGATACCGAGGATGATCGAAGCAAGAAATGGTCCAAGCCACGTAAGCGTTCTCTGATGGAGATGGAGGGCAAAGAAGATGCCCAGAAAGTTCTTAAATGCATGTACTGTGGCCACTCTTTTGAATCCTTGCAAGACCTCAGTGTTCACATGATCAAAACAAAACACTATCAGAAAGTGCCTCTAAAAGAACCAATGCCAGCCCTCACCTCAAAGCTGGTACCCCCAACCAAAAAAAGAGCATTTCAAGACTTGATGTCCCCAAGCTCGCCAGAGTCAGTCGCATCTGGTATACTCCTGGGAGAGTCTCCCAAAGACCAAAAAGTGGCCAATCCTTATGTCACTCCAAACAATCGATATGGTTACCAAAACGGTGCCAGTTATACTTGGCAGTTTGAGGCACGCAAGGCACAAATTCTAAAATGCATGGAATGTGGCAGTTCACATGACACCCTGCAACAACTGACAGCCCATATGATGGTCACAGGGCACTTTCTCAAAGTAACCAATTCAGCTTCTAAAAAGGGTAAACAGTTAGTTTTTGATCCTGTCATTGAGGAGAAAATTCAGTCAATTCCTCTGCCACCGACTAGCTCACGACTTCCTGCACCCAATGGGAAGTCACAGCCTGACTCTCCTTTGCAGCCTGCTAGCTCTGAAGAAGAAAATGAAGAAAAAAAAGATGAAGAGGCTGAGGAAGAGAAAATGGAAGCGATGGAAATAGAGAAAAAAATAAAAGAGGAGAAAGAAGATATCCCTGAAAAAGCTGGCAAACTTGGAAAGGTCAGATCTTATCAATATCTGAGAGAGGAAGACTTGGAAGAGACGCCTAAAGGTGGCTTGGACATCCTAAAGTCTTTAGAAAATACAGTTTCAAGTGCAATCAGCAAGGCCCAAACAGGCACACCAACCTGGGGTGGATACCCCAGCATTCATGCTGCCTATCAGCTCCATGGATCTTTGAAGTCTACCTTGCCTTCATGTGCACAGGTTCAACCTTTGTTCAGCAACAACAGTTTGAAGGTACTGTCCTCTGATTTAGGCACTCTGATCCATTCACCAATTAGCCCCTCTCCACCTCCAAGTCACAAGAGCAATGTGCTGGCTATGGAGGAGCTAGTTGAGAAAGTGACTGGGAAAATTTCAGTAAAGAATGAAAAAGAGGGAAAAAATGTAGAGAATAAGTACAGGTCTGCAAAGTCTCCATTGCCAAATCCTAAGGACAAACAGGCTTCACCCAATACAGACCTCTCAAAGGCATTGAAAAATACTGCAGCAGAGGAGCATACTGAGTCCAGAGGCAAAGTAGAGCAGACAGATGGCAAAGTAGAGACACAGATAAAGAGTGAAGTTGATTCACCAAAAAGGCCTGTAAGCAATGGATGCAATAACCTGAGCATCATCACAGATCACTCGCCTGAACAGCCACTTGTCAACCCTCTCAGTGCTTTGCAGTCTATCATGAACAACCACTTGGGGAAAGCTGCAAAAGTAGCCACCCCCTTCATAGACCCCTTTGCGATGCTTTATAAGATCAACAGCAACTCTGCTCAGATTAAGGCAGCAGAACCTCGGCACCGCAATGATGATGATCAGCCCATGGACTTGACAAAATCCAAAAACACCAATGGAAGTACTCCTAAGGCTACTTCTACACCAAACAACAATGGAAGCGTGAACAACAGCAAACCAGTTTTTAAAAATTTCTCAGAGTCTTCATCTCCGCCTCTACGGGAAAATGCTTTGATGGACATTTCAGACATGGTAAAAAATCTGACGGGCCATTTGACACCAAAGTCTACGACCCCTTCTTCCATCTCTGAAAAATCTGACATTGATGGCTGTACTTTTGAAGACAGCTTAGAGGAGCTGTCTCCCATCCAAAGACGAAAAGGCAGACAGTCAAACTGGAATCCCCAGCACCTCTTGATTCTCCAAGCCCAGTTTGCCTCTAGTCTTAGGGAGACTCCTGAGGGAACATTTGTAATTAGTGACTTGGGACCCCAGGAACGGGTTCACATCTGTAAATTCACTGGTCTCTCCATGACTACTATCTCACATTGGCTGGCCAATGTAAAATACCAGTTAAAGCGGACAGGGAGCACAAAGTTCTTAAAAAATGTTGACTCTGGCCAACCTCTGTTTTTGTGCAGTGACTGTGCTTCCCAGTTCAGGACTCCCTCCTCCTACATTCACCATTTGGAGTCCCACCTTGGGTTTACCCTGAAGGACCTCTCAAAGCTTTCCATAGATTTAATAGAGCAGCAAGCAGTCAGCAGAATAGAGGACAAGACTTTCAGTTCCTCTGGACTTACAGAAGAAGACACTGGCTCAATATTTCAGTGCAAACTGTGCAATCGGACATTTGTGAGCAAACATGCAATCAAATTGCACCTTTGCAAAACACATGGAAAGTCACCAGAAGATCATCTTATCTTTGTGAAAGAGTTGGAGAAATTTGACAAACAATGAAGATAAAGCTGATAGCATAACAGTTTACTGTTGCACTATAACTCTAAGCTACAATCTGTCTTAACAGATAGTACTGTATCGAGCATTGTTACAACACATATTGTAATGAATACATGGTAGCTTTAATACCACATACTGTAATTATTCAATTATCCATAAATGACAGGAGCGTACGTTGCAGATCCTCAAAGCTACGTTGTAAAAGTTGAATCTTTAGTGACATAAACGTACCAAATTGGTGCAGCAGCCATGGCACTATGTAGTCACTGACTGATTGTTGCTTTCCTAATGCACTGCATCTTATCTGAGCCTTTGGGAAAAGTCCATCTGTTGCTTTAAAACTGGACAATGCTCTTATTTTGATCACTGTTTTTTAATTGATTTTTGTTCAAGATAAATATATTTCAACACTTCTTGCATATTATTTATGAGAGAGTTTGTGCATGTTTTTACATAAAACAGTGAGCATATTATGTCAAAATTTCAACCATGATGACAAAACTGAAATCCCTGTTTAACAAATTGCAGATATAGATGTTTATATGAAGGTATATGGTTATAAAAGTAGCCATGTGAAAGATGATGTTTTAAAATGTTAAGTTGATTTCAGCACTTTAAGGAAGTGTAAATTGATGAAAAAAATGTATGGGTAAAAACACATAACCCTTTTGAGTTTTAATTCCACTGATCAACATGGCAATTTGGGAGACTAACTATAATACTGTTTTGAATTTGCCATTAAATCACAGAAATTCTTACAAAATGTTTAGAATATTTGTTTTTCTAGTAAAATATAATTTCCTGGTTGTTTCAACTTGTACAGTATTTGCGTTAGTAGGCTACCAATTTTATTATTGTGAAGCTACAGTTGTAAAATTAATGAAGTTTAAAACTTATTGTATAAATAATCAGCAAGTATGTATACATGTATGGTAGCATATCTTGCTCTTTACAGTTCAACATTATTTGTACTGTGTGCATTTTTATAATGTTATTTTGTAGACGAAAATGGGGGAAATGTATAAAACTACAGAATATTGTTGGACCACAATGTCCTTTTTCATTGAAAAGTAGGTCCTTCAATGTGATTTACTTAAAATGACATAAAATTTTACTTGCATCTGCTGTGATGCATGGTTGTGTACATAACATTGAAAACAAATTAATTCTCACCCAATGATAGGTTTCCAGGTTTTATCATCAACCCAATTATTCTGAATGGCATTCTTTTATTCTCAGTTGTAAAATAAACCCCATGTCTATAGAGCCAGAACAGTGACAATTACATTTGGCACCTAAAAGAAAATTTGGCTTTGATAGCAAAACGTGAACTTGATATGTTTTACATTCTGTCATTGAAAACACATCAGAATGTAAAAGATATCAAGTTCAGGTGTTGTTTTCAAAACCAACTTTTCTTTTCGATGCCAAATGTAACGGTCACTGATCTGGCTCCATACATGTCCTGGATTAAACTGGTGTTGTTTGAGTGATTTTGGGCGAGTATGAAATACAGACCGATGCAACAAAGACTGAAATTGAAACACAATATCATTCTGCAAACCTTGCAATGCAATGCCAATATTTTTTCATTAAGCTTTGTACTGTTGTCTTTCTTTGGAATGGTTATAAAGGACAGTATGTCTCTGTTGCAGTAAAATCTGTGAAGCTGAAATACTCAAAAATCAAGTTTATTAACTCGAATCTCCACATCTACAGGCTGCTCTAAATCCTGACCCTGGTTGGCTTTGAGTAAGGGATAGCTTTGTATTACGGATTCATTTCAATTACCATATAAAGATTGGTATGGTGAGCACTTAAATGGGTCATGGAAAGTGCACCCGATTGCACTGAAATGTCCATCCAACCACTTACTGTACTGTCAGGATCATAATTACAGTCCAGTGTGACAGCCTGGATTTTGACAGTACTCTTGACAGCCGTTGTACTCCGGCATTAAGCAGACAAACAGCTCGTCTGACTTTTGAGGAGTGAGGAAGGTGAGCCAAATCAGAGCTCAAAGGAATGATCCACGTCATTCAGCTGACAGATACAATTAACAACATTAACTAACTAGCAGAGGGATTTTCCATTAATACATAACCAAAATTTGACCCAAATCATTTTATTTCAGGGCTATTACTTTGTGACGTATCTTATAAAAATAGCTTCCAGGTAACGTTCCAAGTAATTTACAAGACCAACAACTTAGTATACTGGATAATAAAATAATTTAAAATTTTTCATTTACGTGAGGTAATGTACTGGACTATTTCTTTTCAAGACACTGACTTCCCGAATTCCTGTTGTCAATGTGAGGTTGCCAGGGCAGTCAAGAAGTAATCTGGCGCATAACACCCCATAGAATCACAAATTGTTGTCTTTACGCCTCGTTTTTAGTCCAGATTAACTAAACAAGATACAATGTGTTAGTTGTAAATAACAAAACTTTTGCTTTTGGAGGTGCTGGTAGGTGGATTTCACCTTTGGACAGAGCCAGGCTAGCTGTTTCCCCCAGTTTTCAGTTTACGCTAATCGTAGCTAAGCGGCTGCTGGCTGTAGTTTACTTACCCTACAAACATGAGAGTGGTATTGATATTTTCATCTAACTCTTGGAAAGAAAGCTAGTAATGTTATGTAATGTACCAGCAGCTGCTACGAGAAGAAAGCCAACTTTGCAAAGTTTATGTAGCAGACATTTCTTGCTGCAATAATAAATAAGCAAAACGTTTCCATTTTCACATTTATATTTGTGGGCAGAGCAAAAGGTCGAATGGTCCAACTAGCTGATACTGGTCAAAAAAAGTATTTCAACAGGGGCACATTTTCTAATTGAAGTCTTACAGCTTGTGAGCACACCTTTGAAAATCCTTTGCATATTTCTTTTAATACATGACACCTTGTTAGTATGACATGTTTTCATATAATGTTAAATGAGTGTGAGGATTTTCAATTCAGACCCCATGATGAGCCCCAAATCAGTGAATGTGTATGAGCAATTTCAAACACATAGACATAATCCCTTTTAGGAAAAGAAAACGTGAATAAAACATTGTCATAAAAACAAAATGGATTTGACTTTATGGTTTAATATAGAGCTAAGCTTTATAGTTCAGCTAGTGAGACACCTGATAAAAGAGGCCATGGCATGTCTCCGCTGAAGGTATTTAAGTCGACATGCTCCCACCCCACGCAGCTCTTGAACACTAGCCTGAGGCATTTTTCCCAACAAACAATAGAGTTCCAGTGCCTGGCAGCATGCTCTGTGTGGCAGGGAAACATAAGAAGCAGCACTGAGAAATGTAGAACTGAGTCACATACAACAGAAGTCACATATGATAGACGGCAACATGCAGGAGTATAATGTACAGAAAGTTAACTAATGTGTGCAACAAGGAAGACACGACAGAACAGATACGTATACTAAACAGGATATAAAACTATTTGGATGGATCTTCTATTTAATTGTGTCTATGAAGTAACTTTTGAGTTTAGAAAAACTTCATAAAGTCAGAAAAGTTTGTGCTGGAATTTAGCAAAGAAACCAGTCAACTTGGCAGATAATCTACATTTTTCACATTGGAATTTGTCAAAACAAAACATTTCTTTCCTTTTTTCAATATCAAGAAGTTTAGTAAACAAGTGGCAGAGCTTTGTCAGTTCATAACACACATGCAAAAGGGTTGTCTCAACACACCTTAACTTAAATTTCTTTTCTGTCTAAAGATATGTGTATTAATACATTTGCAATGTAATCTTGAGCGTGTAAATTGACAATTCACCAAAATACTTTTTTATTTTAGTAATCGATTATCAAGAATAAAATAGCAAATAAATGTTTTTTTTTCTGAAAAAAATGCTTCTTGTCTGCTTTTTACATTTTAATATCATTACTTTAATACTTAAAGTCTGTTTTGGCTGTTGGTCAGACTATGTAAGAAATCTCAAAACCTTTTGGCATAGGTTGTCTCTGATGGGCAATAGTCATATTTGTAATTTATTTCTTTAAATTAAACAATGTACAGAGTTATTCATATCAATCATAGATTGATCAGTATTAAAAGGATTCATTAGTTTTGCCTTCATTAAAAGGCAAATAAAAAATTTAATGAATGAATGAATACATACAGTCCACGTACAACGACATTACATACAAGATCTAATTTGTAACTGCTTGGTGGAGTAACTACATCGAGGTGTCCCATTTAAGATAATTCAGTCAATGCATTTATTATGATGTTTTAAATGTGCAGCACAGACGTGTGGCTGTTTCATACATGGTCTCTAAAACAAGCCATCTTTGTCTTGTCACAACAGATACAAAAGCTCCACACATGACTTTGTCAGGCAGTCGATGTTTTGTTTGTTCTCTCAAGACCCTTGTTTGCTTTAAAGTAAACACCAAATAAATTGGCTCCATGTCATCACCATTACCAGGTGAGCAGAGGCTCACGAGACAGCAGCACAAATCTGATGTTAAACAAAAGGGTGTTTATGACAAGAGGCGTCGTGATGCAGCCTGTTATCCATTTATAATAATCAAAATGGAAAGCTGCAAGTCGCAGTAAGCTGTTCTGCTACTGAGTAGCAACATCTGTACATCCACAAAGTATTATGTGTCAGCGAGATGCACACGAAGGTGCAGGCAGTTGTTTGAATCCCTGTGACATGCATATCAGGTGTACTCATGCCGACAGCGAGGATTCGGTGAATTAACCTGGTGCTCTCTTGTCCCCCCTCACTGCTTTCTGGGCCACCTTCTGCTGATCACAGCTCTGTACGACAAGCCCTCGCTTTCAAAACACATGTGCTCTCTAGAAGCAAGAATATCTACAAAAATCCCTCTCCTCTACAGTAATGGGACTAAACTGGAGATAGTGCCGCTGAACAAAATGATTTCATGTATTTTCATGTTTCAGCAGTTAGTGGAAATACATTTCTACATTTTTGGTTCCTTTTAGCGCTATAAGGAAGAGTGTAGGTTTGATTTCAAAGGTGGGGGGGACGCAGTCAAGGTAAAGTTTCTTCAAAACAAACATTTAAATCAATAAATTTGCTTATCATGCTTTCCATAATAATGGTTATTCAACAAAAAACTGACATTTTCTGTATTTTTAGGAGAATATTAACTGTAAATCAAAATATATTCATTTAATATTTAGAATTTTCAAAACCCTGCAGAGGAGATTGATGGCCCCAACAAGCTCCACCAATCATAGGCTTAGGGCACCCTTTATGTAGCCTAAGAGTGGAAAAACAGGGCAAAAAGACAACTCACTACTGTTCTAAAGCCTGTTGCTGTGAGTGCACAGTAAAAACTCACATTTTGAATTAATTAACAAGTCAGAGTACAAGTTTTATAATCTTGTTGTAATGGGTGCCTTATTAGAAAAAGTGGGACAGAATTTGAAAGAACATTTTTCCCAAGCCCAAGGTGATGACTTGAGATATCTTGTTTTATCCCAACAGTCCAAAACCCAAACATGTTCAATTTACAAGGATATAAAACGGAGAAATGAAGTCATTTTATTGATAAATTACATAATTCATTATTTAGTTATTAAAGCAGTCTTGGTATAACGTTTTGTGGATTAATTTATTGATCAATCAGCTTATGGTTATCACGATGTTCATTTTTGAAATATAGATCAAACCGGACACAAAATGCTAAGAAATCATTAGCCGAAATCCACTCCATTCACTTAGCTGGATCACTCGTTATTAAAACTTAAAAATAAGCGTTTATCTTCACAACGCTTAAAATATTTTATTGTCAGGATTCATTGTGCTCACTGGTCAAGCTAAATGTTAAAGATTATTCAGGTGTCGTTGAGCCCTTACACCCATGATTATAAGTTTAAGAGATCACTTCACTGCAAATGATGACTCTACCTTGATGTTGTCTGAAGTTGTAAGGCATCAATCAGAAGTGAACCCACTTGATTCTCACACAACAAATAAATATACCTGAGGTGGCCGACTCATTTCTTTCTTCCGCAGCCACTCTGACAGCAAAACAATATAGCACCTTAAATTTTTGTAAAAACATTAAGCCTCAATACAAGATTTGAAGAGAAGCTGAAGGTTTAAAATCACCCGAGACATCTCATCATGGACAGAGAGTTCAATTCGATCGCTTGTTGACACGTTTGTCCCCGCTGAGATCTGCAGGCAGTCAAAACCATCTTGTAAAGTGTTGTGTACCTGTCAGGAATGAGCCTTGTTTTGGAAGATACAGACGACATAATTCATCAGGCAGAGGGAGAGGCTCTTGAAGAATGGAGAAGTGACAAAGTCGATTCTTTTGAGAATAATGACGGCTGCCAGCCTGCTGAATGGATGGAGTGTCTTTTAGGATCTATCGAAGCCTTTTTCCATTGCTGTAAAGCCCACAGGTGTGATGTGAAGCACTCTCACTGTTGTGTCAAAGTTTCTGAAATATTGAGACGTTTTATATATAAGTATGTCATTTTTTTATGGATACAGTTTTTTCACCGTGTATTATTTTATTTATTTAATTGATGGAGTGGCGAAAAGCGGGCTCACAAAAAGAGAGCGCTTCAAAGAAGAGACATTTCTTTAGTATGGTTTCCACTAATGAACAGATTTACTCAAAGGGCGCCTTCATGACCAGAAAACAGGTTTGATTCCATCTTCTTGCTTTTTTCAGATGAGCTAAAGCTATAAAAATGTGTTTTATTTTATGTAATTAACTATTTGATTCTGAAGCAGCTCTTGTGAATAAATCTCTTTACACTGAGAAAAAAAAAACTTTTTCACAGGCAGCTGGTTGTGTGTGTGTTTAATAATGGGCTCTGTGCATCCCTATTGGAGTTTGGATATGTGCTATTTAGGACCTAAGAAAAGGTAAATAGGTTACACTCATGGTGCTGTGGTTCCTCTTGCAAATTCCTCATTATTTTGAACTATTCCTGGTATTGGTTGCCAGGTTTGAATGTCAAATGTCGTATTTATTTCATCTTGAGCTGAGGGAGAAACCACTGTCATGTGGTTGGGTTTAGACCCTTGGACAGTGTGACGAGTCTCATTCACATTCTCTCCAAACCTGACATCATTTGCATGAGAATAAGCCCAAACTCTGCAAACGTGACACGTCCCAGACAAGGGATCACAACTTGGCTGTCATATTAGGCCGGTAAATTCAGGTGACATGGATCCTGTGTCCTCATCTGGGCCAACCTGACAGTGGTTCATGTTCCCTGCTGTCTTTTTCTGAGGGGCTTTGTGAGTGGGGGGGTTGCTTTTAATCAGCATGACGAACCCTGCCACCCCCCGCGCGCACACACACACACACACTCACACACGCTCTCACACACACACTCACATGCGAGACTGGGCATATGCTGAGGGGCAGTGGGCTGGCCGTTGTGCCATCATTAGTCCAAGCCTACACGGCAAGCTTCTGACACATGTCGAAGGAACTTCATTCGACCTACAGAAGGTGCATCCACATTATGCAAAGGTAGCAGTGTCTTTATGTGCAGCACTACTGTCAGAGGCTTGAAGGAGGAACTGAGGAAGGAAGTGCAGAAGCCTAGGGGGGAGAGAGAGAGAAAGAGAGAGACGGGAGGAACAGACATGGAGAGAGAGAAACTGAAAATCAATAAGAGAAGTGGAGGAATCTGTTTTAAGTCAAATTTATGCGCCGCAAAGTTTTTTTTAAATAAATAAAATATTGGATGATAATATCACTTTCTGATTCAAGTAAATTAAACAATACTCCTGAATCCAGTGAAAAACTAATTATAACTTATTTGAAGGTAGCTATTTCAAGATAACTCCCAAAAGAAGTGACAACTGCAGATTAAATGATCGATCCTCAGATTTTTCGGGCTCGATGTCAAAATGAGCTCTCTGCTTTTATGATGTTGCAGCGAGAAGCTTTTGTGGTGGCGACGTGGCAATTTTATCAAGACAACAGGTTTTTGTTTTTTTTCTCACCTGTGCCCTGTGGCATTTTGATGAATCACTCTGAATTGGACTGTGTTCAAGTTAGAGGCACAGTAGGACATGTGTCATCTATGATCAAGTGCTGCAGTGCAGCAACATTGGTGTCATGAACTACACGACACCTGCCTGCTCAGGCCAGTGAAAAGTGTACAGTGTTGTGTTTATTAGTTGTTTGTGTGACTTTAGTGTGTGGCACATGCAAGAAGGAATCCTATTGAACTGCAGCCAGAATATTGTGGTCAATTACTTTTGATACATACAGTATCTCTTTAGCAAAAAAAAGCCTTTTACATATGTGGCTGTGACATTAATATTTACCACTGTCAGTCTGGGATTTTCATTGACCAATTTCTTATATCATTTTCTATGACTATATATAAATTTCTGGTGGTCCAATGCAATACAAGGTACCATCATCATCATCCTGCACATGCATGGACCAGTGCGCCTTGTGCACCTTTAATGTCTTTAACTATGGATTGCACTTTGCACCACTCCTTATCAATTCACAAATTAACAATATTTTTTTCTTATCTTTTGTTTGCAAATGTCACTGCACAATATGCAAACACTGTCCCTTAAAAAGTCTTATTACTTAAAAAGGCAACTACTATATGCGGTTACTTTTCTATTGTTCTATTAACTTTGAACGAATGATTTATTGTAATGTTTTTTATTGAAATATCACCTTAAAGATGAGTGCATTTGTAAAAGGACATAAATAAGTGCTCCGTGTCACAGAAGTGGGGCTGCCTTTGCTGCAGTAGACATTGATGATTACAAAGTCTCTTTAATTTTGCTGTGCTTTTTAAAATTATTGGCGGACTTAAAGGTTAACTGCCATCCCATTCGATGCACGCACACTCTGCATTCAGGCCAAAATGCACTCGTGTCGCACAGACACAGGTAAAAGTTTGAAAGAGTTGTGAAAGCAAAGGAGTCGTGAATGATCACGTCATCTGTGCTCCTCTTCTCTTCGGCCTCTTTAAGGGATGTGTTAACAGAAGAACCAACAACCCACTTAATGCCCAAAATGAAGGGTAGAGTCATTTTTACAAGTCCAGAGATGAGATTCTGCTTTCATTGCCCACGTCAGTGCAATGATTTAGTACCAGGTCCTGCCAGTCCTTTGTCACTTGGGCACTGCAATCTTTCTCTGTCAGTTGCCAGAGGGAGGACTGAGATTCAGATTTTCCAATAACGCTAAATGCATCGCCAACAGCACATGGTCCAATAGCTCATGAATATGAATATACATATAAATAGACAAGTTGAGGAGGCGGATGGATGTTGGCCTGTCACGTTTGCCTTGCCTGACATCTCCACTGAGGGTAAGTCGTGTCCCGGACCCACAACACAAGCAGCTTCCTGCAAACTCAGTCTCTCTTGTATTGTGCTTAAGGCACTGCAGAGTATATTGTTGTTTTATTTTCTAGCCCCAAATTAAATCGCTATCATTAGCATGAGTTTGACATCTCTTTAATTAACAGTTATCCAACAATCATGATCACAGTGGGAATACAGTGACAGAAAAATAACAGGAGGGCGGTGGAGGAGCGGCAGCATGGTGACAAGCGTGGACTTTGCACCAAACTGTATTAATATGATGAGTTAGTTTGATGAGCCAAACACACCCAAACAGCTGTGTTCGTACAAAAGGCCTAATGGTAATGGTATCATTTGAGACCATTACAACTACGCTACAGAAAGACATTTTGAGATGTTTATCTTGCAAGTGTATTTTGTTTCATGGCTTTTATTTTAACATGAAAGTGCACTGAAGCAAAGGCTTAACTTTATTTGACTCGGATGTTCCAACGATATCACTGAAATAAAAAAGTTAAATAGAGCAAAAAACACAGTCAAAACAGAGGCAAATGTTAACATTGTTACCCAAATTATACGTTGTAAATTGCCATCACAGTTTAGAAACCAGCTTCCTGGTTCACATTTGTCCTACAGTACTTGCTGTAGTTCTGTGCATAGTTTACCTGTGCAATGATGGAGTATTACAACATTTCGTGTAGGCGCACCTTCAGTTTTGGATTGACTGGTGCTCTTTTAATAATCAGGAACCAGATGTTTATTAGAGCTTGGGTCAAAGAAGTTCATTCAGTTTTTAAGATCCTGACACCTGCTCACTGTTTTGTATCCTCCCCCAAAATTGCAGCATTATGTCATCTGATGACTGAAAGGAGAAGTCCTCTGAAGGTCATATAAAGAGGAATTGCAGCCATCTTTGTTAGATGGACTATAAAGGCTTCATTTGAAGCTCTTCAAACAACTTTGTTCAGTGTAATGTAACGCCGTCAAAGCAAGACCCACACTCCCAATCCAAATTTATCTTCTCAAAAACTGCTAAACTCCTGTCATTTGACCTTTGCCAGGAAGCTCTTTGAAAAATGTGAACATGAATTAAATACTTTGTTCAAAAACTATCCTGGAGGACAGGATAGTATTTGACTAATTCAGAAAAACAAATATCTAACTAAATACCTTGCAAATTGCAGAAGAAATACTCAGTTTCTCTAAAGATCACCTGTTAAAATCCTTCATTGAATTTGAGAGGATCTACTAGTCTTGAAACCACTCAATCCTCTGAATAAAAGAGGAACTTTATTGTAAAATATATCTGTTGGTGCACCATTCGACGATGTTGGTTTGAGCATCCTTCTAGTGAAACTCCACATATTGCTCTTGTCATACCTGTCCAGCACACAATGCGAGGAGCAGCTCTGCTTTGTTTGTCAAGGCACTCACCAAACTCAGCTCACCAACTCCTGGTTTAACTCCCACACTGTCACTATCCGGCTCGCTTCTCCACCGCCGTGGGAGTATTAACGCGTGACATCTACAACGGCCTTAACACAACACGCCGGGATTGAGTTCCTCATGCTGCCTATACAAGTCTCTTCTTACCTTCACTCTGAGTTAAACCATCCCCACTGCTGTGAGATAGATGTGACACAACCAGGGGGAAGGGAAGTGGAAAATAAGGCAGAGCCAAAGCCGAGCTGCCACTCACTGACAGGAGTTTTGACAATCATAGGCTGTCATCACTTTCTGATCAGACCTGTCAGCAAGAAATGCCGCAACAAGACAGCGCTGCAGAAAGATGTCCCCCTCCTTACTGTACACACACACACACACACGCACACACAGACACACACGCACACAGATATTTAGAGTTGCGTTATTGATGTACACACACATCACACCGACATGCAAACACATCAAACATGTCACAAAGTGCTACGTGCCGGCCCTAAGAATAAAACAGGTTTGGTTGCACAGTACACAGTGAATTGGCTGCGCTTTCTGTCAGTGCTGCAGGGATATCCCCGAAAAAGGCTTCGCTCAGTGGCTTTGCCACCTGACAGCCCATGGAAGAAAAGTATTTTTGAGCTTGATTTATGTACAATCAATTCCCAAGAATCCTTTCGAAATTGGGAATCGAGAGCGAGTCACAGTTATTGTGCCCTGTTTGTTTTAGCCACAGTGTTGAATGCTAAATGCTAAGAGTAACCAAAAAAGCTGCAGCAGTTTGAAAACAAAATAGATCTAAAACAGATTATGAGGCAAACTGAGAGAGTCGAATGAAATCATATTCAATAGATGCAATTATTATTCTCTGTCCAAACAGAGGAAAACAAGAAACACAGAAATGAAATAACATCTGTCATGTCATCTGAGTCTAACTGCCAGTCAGCGGAGCCAGGCTGCCATCTGCGTGAATAATGGAAATAAAAGGGGATCTCTAAAGAATCATTTATTTGAATTATTTAAAGACACAAAGTGGTGGGAGGACATTGTCTTACTTTTTTAACTTTTTTTAACTGAACATTTTTAAAGAAATCTCAATTGGAGTTTGGAGTGGTATTGTTTTTTGATAAGCTTTTAAGCTTTAATCTGAGTTTGTTTTATCTAATATTACCCAGCTGCTGCACGTAAAGTGACCTAAATCTTCTGTTTCAAGTTGACATTTAACCATTTTTGTCTGTACAAAATTAGGCGAGGACCCAAAAGAAGGCTCACCTGAGTATTAATTAGTTTAAATTGATATTTGTTAAATACAAAACATATTTACAGTCCTCTATATTGTATTTTAAAGCTGAAACAGTTTTGTTGATTTGTTGGGTTTAAGATATACTTTTACTGTTTTAAGTACTGGTAAAAACAGGAAGCCTTAATAAAGATTAAACTTTTTTTACCGTTATTTTTCAGCAATACTTACTCACTTATTAATGTTGCTTATCCTCTGTGAAACATAAATGACATAAAGCAAGATGCACTGTGTTACAGTTGATGTTCAGCTGTAGCGTATCTAGCTTTCTATAATTTGCTGTCTTTGTCTGTTTAGCTGTGGGTATCAACATGTCCGTCATCACACCACAGTGCTTTATTGAAACATGACATCAAGAGAGACTCCAGTATGTTACATGTTGTATATTTATTTGTGCGCTGCTGCTGTTTCTGTCCGACCGCTCTGTTCATTAGCTGTACATCTGTCACTGCTGATGATCGTTATTATAACACTAACTGCTGCCGGAGCTGGGAAATTTCTCTGCAGCACGGAGAGACATCAGAGAGGCTTGAGTGGCAGCTGTCAACTTACCCCAAATGGCATCTGAAATGAAACAATACTGAACGGTCTGAACAAGTGAGTCATATCATTGTAAAGTGATTTAGTCAGTGAATAAAACATTATCAGGGTCTAATTCTTTGATCCAGAGTGTGCTTTAATCTTTCATCCCAGCCTTCTTCTTTTTTTATGGTTGAAATGACAATTAAATTAAACTTGGAATTTTTTATGATTAGCTTCTTTAAGAAATCATACAAATGTAACATACATTTATACTGCATGTAAAATCAGTGTAACAAAATCAAGTCTAATCTACATTAAACCTCAAACTAAAATAAACCTGGACATGAAACTTAAAAGCAGAAGCAAGATTGTTTGGGCTTATTTTCTTCTTTTAAGTAACATTTGATGTAAGTCCACACCACACCACACCATTAGCTGCCATTTCTTCAGCAAAATCTTTTGAATAAAATACAGTAAACCTATACTGTAAATAATATGTTACGAGTTCTTGGCACGACCCTTTGGCTTTCTTTTTTTAATCAGCCATCAATGAAGACTTTATCTACTACTGAAAAAAAGTTACTGTAAAACGGATTAATTTTACAGCTGTGTTGCCAATTGCACTGAAGATCTAAGCAGTGCTGTTAATCCTTGTATCTTCCTGAGGCATCAGTAGAGTTTTCTCTCAGTTTGATGGAAACGTGCTTGTTGACCAGCAGCAGTCAGCAACTCAGTTTCTTTATTTTTTCCCATCATACTAAATCTTTTTTTTTTTTAGATTTAAACCCTGAGTGACATGAATGAGCTCAATCACATATTGCCTTATTTTCAACATGGGGCCAGATGATTGATTTTTTAAATAACCTCAAATATCATATACCTTTTTTATTTCAGCCTTTGTGCAGATCGATCTTAAAGAACAAGTTCAGAGATTTCAGTGTGTTAAATGTTACAACCAAGAAAAGTAGGACATTTACCTCCTGAGAGGAAAGGTAGTATCGTGTCATTACGTTTTTGTAGGTAGTCTGCTACAGATTGAGTCTTTGGTGTTGTTGCAAGCTCAGGTGTACATCATTGCTTTAGAAAAGTTTAGAAAAGTTGTCTTTATGACTTTCCTGACATGAAAAACCATGATGCCTATTACACATTCTAAATTAGATTATATGTAGGTTCAGAAAGAGTGCTTAGTCTTTTTCTTATTTGTTGTCCTCTTCAAGCTGCTGAATCTACAGAATATGGGGAAGAAATTGACTTTTCACTTGAAATCAAGGTGGTGGAAGTAAAATGAAATCCTCCTGACAACTTCACATAATTAGAAACATGTTTTCCTGTGGGAGCCACGAGCCTGCCTCGGCCCGAAGCTCCACACACGGACGGCGGTGTCCTGAATCACATTTTTCGATCCACACACACACACACACACACCCATCCCACAAAGTTTACTGGGCACCATTGTCCTCCAGGATAATTATGACAAGAGGAACAAGGAAACAAGGAGGGATGGTCCGGTCCTGTGGCAGCCGGGGACCAATAGGGACGTCGCTCCTGTCACCTGCTGAAGCCACCAGTAGAAAATAAACAACAAACAAGACAACACACCAGGATGATCTAAATCAGGGCTGTTGCAACAGCTTCATGTCCTGAAGCGTTTGTCTTGTTCTTGTTTTTATTCCTTCCACTAACAACTAAACAAACAAACAAACAAACAGCTCCCACAACCTTGTGAGTGACTGTTAGCCTTCACCGTGTTTCTTTTTTATTTATTTTTCTCCAGCTCCTTCCCTCCCACTCAGACATCACTTCGACACACATCAGCGTTGTGTAACTTCCCCGCTGTTTGATGAACCCGTGTTAAGCGCGCGGCAGCTGAGGACGTGTTTGTGGCGGCTCTCGGTGTCAAGGTGTTTGCAGATATTAAGTGATTGTTACACACAGACTAATTAAAAAGGTGAATTTCAAAAGCAGTAAATTAATATGTAAATGGTCTGTGTTTGCGCCCCGTTTTCTGAAGTGGTGATAACAATGTGGCTCTAAGCTCTTCTCTTAACTGTAATTTTCTTGATCCACCGTGACAAACAAACAGAAACGATAATCCTATTATATTTTTAATGGCACAGTTTTGTTTTCTCGAGGCAGTCTGTGAGAGATGTTTTTGTGTGTGTAGTGTTTTCCTTCACTGTCACTGACAGAACTTGAAATCAATTTTAAGCCACTTCTGTTTCAGTTTACACAGTTTCTCAGCTAATTCCTGCTGCTTTTTGTCTTCATTGTTGTGATGTGTGTAGGTCCTTGTACTGGTCAACTAAAGTGCACAGTTTTCTTCTCTGGGGCAGAATTTACATTAAGTAGCTTAGCATCACTCTGGGTTATTATATGCCGCCATTTTTCATTACGGTGGCAAAGATACGTCCATTTGTTTTGGAGGGTTTTCAAAACGTTGACATTTGGAATATTCTGTTGTCTCTCTCATTAAAGGATTTGAATTAATGTTTCTTCAGTGAAATGTTGGGGTGTTTTATCCACATGATGCGCTCTGCTTTATTAACCTCAAACATAACAGGAATGTGTTGTGTACGTGTGGCAAAGTATTCAAATTCAGGTTGGGAAATGTATAAATAGCTGACTTGCTCTGCACTGACTTCTAAGACTCTCTAGATTACATTAGCATGTTGGATTAATTAAACGGTAGAGTAACTGAACACTGTATCTATTTTCTGTGTGTATCAAATTACATAATTCTTTCCAGGAATTGTCTGAAGAAATTATTGGGGAATTATTAGGAAAAGATTTCTAAAACAAAGATTTGTTACGTAAAAAAAGGCATCTTTTAAATAAGTGTGTAGAAAAATATACCAGTGAGAAATCTACCATTAATATTATTGTTGTCACTTTGGAAGAGATGATTTTGGATATAATTTAATAATTGTATATAAATTGACAATGCCCATTATAGATTGTTGTCCATTTTTGATGGTGGGATGTGCCTTCTTCTAATAAAGTTTATCGTTCTCTTTTCTTCCCTGTGGACATTTCCTATGATTCACACCTGTGAATACCTGTGGTATGCATGTATCACAACTTACCCTTAACCAAACAAGTTGCTAATCACACTGTAGAAAGTGAGAACTTCCGTGTGTGCGTCTCTCTCTTCAAACCAGGTTTTGACAGTCACCTCTCAGCCTGCCAAGTTCATACAAATGGCCACTCATGTTTGCGTTCAGCAGCACCGGTCACAGCTGCTTGGACGTCTGACAGGCCCGTCTAGAGTTCAGCCACCCTGTCTGTGTTGACAGCTTCTGCTGTTAAGGACACCAGCAGTCCACGGCTTCCCACTGAGCCACTGACTGGTTTAGAGAACACAGTGTGCGAGTGTGTTTTTCCATCTTAAAACATGAAACTTGAGTGCAAGTAATAATGCGTTGTTTTTTTGATTATAGGGATTTTTTCTATCTGCAGGGAGGTCAGAGGTCATGGCTGGATGAAGGATTTTGTTTCGGTACCGTGCTGAAAGACACTAAAGCAGGAAAAAGAAGAAGCAAGGAAAAACATCAACATGACAGCTCCTTCACATATTGTACAGCATAAGTAACTTTGTGTGTGTGTGTGTGTGTGTGTGTGTGTATTAAGCCTTAAAAGAGCTAAAAACTGCAAATTGAGCACAAACTGTCAACACCATAAGCAGGATACCTTCAAGAAACAACTTTGGCATGGCTGCCTATTTCTTGATGACAACCAATGGCACATTCATTTCCTAACTAATACCTGAACTAAATACCTTACTCCTCTTTAACTCCAAAGGCGTGTAAATGTGCTAGCATTATGTTTTCTATGCCGTGTGCCCTAATCAGTGAATAATAGTCCAAAAAAATAATAATTCAACTCGAATAAACAGCACTGGGTACTTATTCTGACAATGTAGGACTTTCATTTGAAAATGTTTTACCTTCTCCAGTAGCAATGAAGAAAAGTCAACTTGTAATTATTGTGGAAGTGTTTGTTTGAATCTTAGTCGACAGAGGTATTTAAGAGTCTGAGCCAAATCCTCATGCAGTCTCCCTTGAACCCGACAGAAGACACCGAGACCCCTTTAATCTTGGCGGTAATGCACTGACAAGCTCTTCTGACGCACCTTTCATTTGAAATGTTTTAATGTCTCTTCACATTCTGCTCCTGTCGTCTCCCTCTGCTTTTGCTTCTTCAGTCTCCTCAGCTCTCTTTCTGGAGGTAGGCGTTGTCAAACATATTGAAAAAAGGAAGCTTGAACTAACTTCTGAGGAACATCAGTCCAGCTTTAATCAGAATGTTAGTGCAGCTTTTTGGAGAAGTTCATTTATTAAAGCGAGGGCATTTGTAATATCCTGCACCTGCACCTGTTCTTGCATTCCCAAGGGAGAACAAACCCAATCATTCCCAGTTCTTATCCATGAAAAGTACATGTACAGTGTTGTATGCATTCCACTAATATCCATTCAGCCAGGCACGGGGATGAAAATGGACGGATTATGCGGCAATGGGGCCCTGGGCACTGACATGTAAAAGCCATTGCCACCTCTCCCACATAGGAACAAGACACACAGACTTTGTGGTGTCCTGTTATGGTCATTTAGTCTCTCTTTGTGGACATTTTGTGTCTCTTTGCAGTTTGTATGTGTCTCTTTTACTGACATTTTGCATGTGAAGCTCAGCGGGGGCCCCTGGGTGAAGGCCTGGCATTGCTTTGTTGCAACGAAGCCAAAGATTTATCATAATTTCAGTTTTTCACCATCTATCCAAGAGGCTTATCGTGTAGGGGTGTGATGGTGGCTTTTATTTGGCCGTTACAATCTTGTGTTTCCACTTATACTTCTATGAAAGACTCAGTAAGCAGTAAGAAGCTGATTGGTTTGTTCTATGATGAAACAACGAGCAAAAGCAAAGTTTCAAGGTTGTACTTATAAAGTTATGAAATAGACCCAGAACTGTATTTACCTGTCTCTATTTCCTCCCTGACATAATGGACTTTTTAAATTGCAGTCCTTAATCTCGTGTACTTTGATAATTGGAGCTTCTTAATTGTCTGTTTCTTGTCAGACATCAGACTTGTGTAAGAGGATTGAAATGCTTCACGTGCTGTACTTTTGAAACTGATTTGTCTTAATACCGAACTAGACAGCAGAAAGATTTTGAGGGCTGTTTAGCTGAAGGTTTGAGGGGTTATGGGGCTGAAACTGTCCAGCGTCCCACTGTGTCCACCACGGGGTGCACAAGTTACCATATGGAGAGGAATTCAGATGTTTTAATGTGAGACAGTTGGATGCTGCTTTAATCCAAAGCACAGTTATATGGACTGTATTACGAGTTTGCATAGCTGCAAGGAGAAATGGGGTGGATGTGTGGACCCTGTAGCTGCAACATCTGGGTTCTTTCACCTTTTACTCTATTGTATGAGAATTTTCATATTGAGCCATTCTTGTAAACCTCTCATCTTGTAAATCTCGTATTTTGCAGGTCCTCTGAATACTTTCTCTCTAACTTCCAAGTAGTACATTTACAGGACATTAAAGTACCAGTCAGGAACAATATGTTCTGAAGATACTTAAAAAAGGTAGCATTTATGTGCACAGTGGTTTATCTGTTAATGTATCCTTGATTGGAGAAAGCAAAACACAAGGCCTTCAATTCTGCACGATAAAACATGTTCAAACTGCATTTTTACAATGCTCCCTGCTTCGAGAAGTAAAAAATATAACATCTTATACCCTGAAGACAAATAATGATTGTAGCGCTGATATCATTTAGTGACCATTGCAAGCCAAAACCTCTCGCCTTGATCTGCAAATATACACATACACACATGCACACACGCATCATTAATGTATTTCACTTCAAAGTCTTGGCAATTTCCTGATGACATTCACACTCCTCCAGGGTCAAACAACATCTCACTGCCTCCGTATCAATTATTAAATATTTTAAGCAGCATCCCGCCTCCACCTCCGTCACCCCCTCGAGACCGATGCCGTTATCATTTTTGTCAGAGTCAGTTTCCATCTGCATTTGTCATCCCCGCACACATTTACGAGTTATCAATCGCTGTGTCAGGATGCAAAATAACTGATGTTCTTTGGGGCGGGATTGGATGGGACTATCTGGGGCTTTCAATCAATGCATATTCTCTCTCTCACTCTCTCTCTCTCTCTCTCTCTCTCTCTCTCTCTCTCTCTCTCTCCTATGCCACTACTCCCTCATAAATCTCAAAGCATTGTGGGGCTGTAATGTGTTTGTGGGGGGTAGAGGCTCGGAGGTGGGTGCAGATGGGGTGGGGGGTCTAGGTGACAGAAGCAGTAGTTATATTATCAAACATTACACCTTAGGGCAAACACGGTATCAAGGGCTTTCAGACTGTGTAAGCTCGGCGCGGGGGCAAAGGAGGAGGCACGACTACAGCACGCAGGACAAGAAGGGATTACTTTCTGTCGTCCATAAATCAACTCTCCAGCTAAACTAATCTTTCTGGCTGGATGGCAGAGTAAATACTCAGGGTATAGGGATGTAATGTGTGCTTGATGCATCTGGTTATGGCTGCCTGGCTGCACACAGGAAGGGTGAGAGGCACTCTGCCAGCAGTTACAAGTTTGTTAATGTATACTTTCCTGCCTGCTATATCCTTCTTTATCTTGTTTCAGATGATTGTGGTGTGTGTGGTGGGCCGGCTTATGATAGTGTGTGTGTGTGTGTGTGTCATCTCCTGTCGCTGAATCGTGGGAATAGGTGATATTTTAATTAACAGGGCCAAATAAAGAACTTAAACTGTCTAATGAGCACGTTTGTCACTCATTCAACAAGAAAAGCAGATGACTGGATGATGATGAAGGAAATTAAAGTCATTTCTGGAAGTAAAACTTGTGTTGTAGTTGATGAAGTTGCCGGTTTTGGCATTCATTCTTATTAAATTAAGTATGAGCGTCCAAATTCTGTGTGTAAGTGTGTAAATTCACCCACTATATAGTAAACATAACACATAATAGACATGTGTATTTCCTAAAAGGTGAAACTATTCCTTTAGAACCAACACTTTATGCAAATGTACATGTACAAGTTCCAAGTTTTCCAGAAATTCATTATTTATATCCAGTAAAAGGACAACTCTTTGTGTTTTACTCATGATGTAGTCATTTACATGTAATTATTGATTTATTTTATGTACAATTAATAATTTGCCACAAAAATAAACCGATGTGTGTCACACTGTGATAATGTTAGCTTGGATCATTTTTATTTATTCATGAAATGGGGATGTTTAAATTTGATCAACAACACCATACTGCATCATGTCTCCTGCATGTGGATGATAATATGCTAAAAAAAATCAACAATTTGAAATTGAGTTCATAACTAACCAAATGGTAGAATTGTAAAAACGTAAGTCCCTTTACAGTATTCGCGATCAATCTGTGCTGTGTGATCGCAATATATTTTAACTATAAAAATTGTTGAACTATAAAATAGCCATTTCATCTAATTTGATAAGAAATTGGGCTTCTCTGCTTTTGCTTCCAGTCTGTTTCATGATTACCTGGAATATGAGACTTATAAAAGCTCCTCAGCACTTTGACAGATGGTTATAGTGGTAAAGAATTAGGGCATTACCATTTGAGTGTACAGTACAGCACAGTACTCGAGGCTCCTTAATGTTTGAGCAGTAGGAGGGGCAACATAATGAGCAGCCGAGTCTTCACAGAAGCAATTTAAGTTCAAATCAGACCTCAGGGAAACAAAGAAAGCCCCGGTGACATGTAGCCTGCTCAGACTAAATCACCTCTTACATTGTGTCTGGGCTCACCTGATAACTTGGTAGCTTCTTACATTTCCCTTTGAAAAGGATTTTGTCACTCAGGTTGAGGACACCGGGGGCTCGGGACTTAAATGACTATTTGAAATTGCATCACGGACAATTGTGCATCTTTTTTTGCACTCCCTGTCCCTATGGAAAACAATAAGTGATCCAGAAGATGCATATGAAAATGTAAAATTGTATCAAGGCAGGTTTTTGTTAGAAACGATTCGAGCAGATTTAATGTATATCATTGTGTTTTGTTCAGTTTTTCTGCAAATTGTCACGGAGCAAAATAAACTGAAACAGAGATACAGTTTGTGTATTGCAAGAAACAGAGCTGAAAGAATAGTCGATTAATCGATTAGATGATAAAAAAATTAACATATTGTCAGATTTCAAGTAAGAATTAGTTGGTTTCAGCCTCTCAATTGTGGACATTTGTTGCTTTTTCTTGTCATTCATAACAGTAAACTTAATATCAGAAAAATGAAACTTGTGCATTATTGTTAGTGGGGGACAAGAATGTCTGTACCAGATTACTTGACAATCCATCCAGTTGTTTCAGATATATTTAATTTAAAACCACAAAAATCGAAATTGTGGTGGCACTAGAAGAAAAGTCAGGGGATCACCAAAGTCATTAAGAATTATCATCAGGGGATCATGAATGTTTGCACAAAATGTTATGGCACACCATCCAACAATTGTTGAGATATCTAAAATGATCAACCGACAACCGAATGACAGATCGACATTGCCTTTTATAGAGCCACGCCGCTAATGTGGCTAACAAGTAAAACATAGTTGTAAAAGTCTCTACAGTTGTCAATAAAGTGTACTTGGGTTTCACTTTACATTTGAAAGACACTATTATACTGGAGGCGCTTGAATGCAGCATTTTTTGCCTGCAGGGAATTCAGGGAGATAGGGACCCTGCAGTACCGCTCACCTTTCCCTTCTAGTGAAACCTTAATAGGATCTCTTGACCTCCCGTGTGAATGCTACCATGCATTCACCTCCTTTTCTCCCAGCAAACAGAGCTGTTTGTTTGTATGTCGACTTACTATATGTCTGAACGCCACTGCACAGATCCAGCTGGCCAGTCGCTACATTGCATTATTCATAAAACATAAACAAGCAAAATGGATTCCACTGGTCCAATCCCCACCAAAGTCAGAAGATTAATGAGTCACTCTTTAGGTTATAATTCAAAGTTCATCCTCACATACATCATATTTTGAAGCACATAGATTATAAGAGAGAGAACATTTATCATGTGACAGGGCATACACAAGCTCTCCTGCACACATAACACACACACACACACACACACGCACACACACACTCACACACAGGACTCCTGTCTCCTGCTGCACACACACACACACACACACTCATGCACACACAATTTGTTTTAACACCGGGCCCCACCAGAGTGAACCGCCTCTTTCACATCCAGTTATTCTAATTTTATTCAGACACATTTCCTCTGAAGCATTAAAGTGCCGTTTGCACAAACAGATGAGAGATAATAGTCTAAGAAACTGGTCATTCCTATACTCAGCTGCCCTGTGAGAACAAGAAAGATGATAATCATTCATCACAATAATCAAACCATGAGACACATGCAGGATTTCATGCAGCTTCCTGCAACATCTGACTGAACAAAATTGGTACTTTTAAGTTACAAATGCAAGTGAGAGCAATCTGCTGTTTGTCTCATAAAAGGCTATGTTGAGATTTTATTTTTTATCAGAGGGTCTTTTAAAAAATTTACTGTATAGGGTTTTTTCATATTCTATAGTTTATATTGTTTTCTCTTTGTCTTTTACAGATATGTCTCTTAGCAGCATATACAGTATTTATGTATATGTATGAGTACACACACAAGACATTGTGCACATGTAGGCACCACGTTTTGTGTACAGTAATACTACACATTTAGTTCTTTGTTTCAGAGATACACATCTTGCACTTGCCAGTAAATGGCAGAAAATGGCGCATCAGCACATAGTTTGGTTTGAGTTGTTTCATTCTTCTATTCCGGTTGCATCTACTCAGTATATTTGGAACAAACTACATTGAAATATAGCATCATTGTGAGAAAAAAAAGGTACCATCACATTTATACAAGATGCATTTACTGTATATTTTTGGAACAAAACTCAAAAGTAGCAGTATTGAGTTAAAAATGGCAACTCCCTGACGGTGATAGTTACATTTATGGGCTGCATAAACATGCATGGAAATTACAAAAAAAGGGATGTCAGGCTCATCAAAAATAATTCATCCCAGAATACAAATTTGGTACATTGGATTAACTGCTGGTCACAAATGAAACACAGACTCCATCGACTTTCTAGCAATTTGTTCTGACAGCTGATAACCTCTCAAACATCGTAGAAAAACATTAACCCTGCCTCTCAAAATGATGGACTGTATTATGTTCTAATCTTGCCTCAAATACTTGATAAGAAAGGCTCATTTGAGTGCTGATGGAGTTGAGAATACAGCTGAAGCTCAAGAATAAATACAGATATCGTATCATAATCACAAAGAGGCCTGACTGCACACATTTAGAAACAAATTGGTCTCTTCACAAGTCCAATCACAGTTTTAGAGAGTTGATGCCGGCAGATTGAATTCTCTCTAAATTGGCATGGCAATGTCACAGATGCCACTTCAAATGAGGTTTGAACATATATTCATTCTGTAGCTCATTGGCTCATGTTAATCCTCTCCATTTTGCCACTTGTCAGAGGCAAGTGTCATTTAGCGTTGCCATCACTGCACAGTATTTCAGCCTTTCAGTAACTCACACAAGACGTGTCACTCTTTCAATCAGGCAAAGAGGTTTCAGATCAGCTTAAACTTTTCTGGCCACTGATTAGATAATAAATTATGCCAGAAATGTATCCAATTTGGCAAAATATGAAGACTCTGTAGAATGATTTATAGCTCAAAAGTCCGTGGCATGTGGATGTAGTTTACAAATCCTCAAGCACTGATGGATTTTTCAACACACATATAATAAGCAGCAAGGCCAATGAGGCCATGCAACAGAGCATCCCTGAGTGTCTTCACCGGCCAGTACTGTTAAATATGTGCTTTACCACGTTGTCACACTGCAGTGGGGGCAACTGTGCTCTGACTAAAAGCTCCAGAACAGCTTCTAAATGAGCCTTGAGGTGAGATTGTTTTGTCAACTGCTGTTTTTAAGGTCAAGAATGAACTTAGAAGCTCAACGTTTAAGCCGAAATGGATGAGAAGTCCTTAAAGTGCTGAGAATAAAATGGAAATGTGAACATTTATGATTTCGTGACAACTGGAAACTCCATCTGCTGAATGATAAAGATCATGTGATATAATATGAAATCTCCAAAACAGCTACTAAATGGAACTTGAGGTGAGATTGTTTTGTCAGCTAGACTCGAACCATTACGGTTAAGTGAATGATCTTAGCTCTGCTCATGCACACCTACATCGGCTATTTATTCCTATCCTGACACTTATTACAGAGCTCAGCATCCCACAGAAGCCAAACAACATCAAGCACACTGTGAAACAGAAACACATCATATGGGGAATTATAATACTCTACACATTTTAATATCATTAACGTTGTCTCTCTTTTTTTTCCACATTTATAACATCTTAACAGATCTCTAACACTCATGTGACAAGCTCCCCAGGCTGCAACGGGTATCCAGCGCACCCTCTGCTGAAGGTGGTCTATTTAAACCTGTCGAAGCCCCGCCCCCTCCTTTGCCATGCCGTTCACCTGCGGGGATACAGGTGTGCTAAATCTCCTGTGACAATCAGCTTCAGTTGAGTGAGACGGTTTCCAGCAGCCTTCTACGAATTTACAGGAAGTCACACAGATATTTACTTCCTGTTAGATCCATCTGTAGGCTAACTGTAGTTTGCAGATCACGGTCGGATAGTTATGGCTGAAAAAACCTTTATTATTATTCATATCAAACACGCCTATTTTGTTGACAAGAAGTTTGTTACTGCACAGCACACAGCACCTTATAAATGTTAGTTTCACAGAAAATTTAGATTTTCTACTAAATATGATGTTTGTGGTCAAAATTACGAGCCAATCAGCTCTTTGATCCAGCGACAGCCAGGCGTTTCCCAGCGTGCCCTGGGTCTTGCAGTCGGTGGAGAGAATCTGGCTCATCTCGAAGTTACCTGTTGTCTTGGCTCCGTGCTGTTGGTGATTGTTTGCAGTAACTTGAATCTATGAGGCTGAGGATCTGCCTGTGTTCTCTCCTGAGCATCTGCCTGTGTTGTCTGGGCATCTGCTGTCTGATTATTTCTGCTCTCGTGCTGCTGTGTATGTCTAATGTGCTTTGGTATTTATTTCTTTGGTGACTTAGGTCCTTTTTGTTTTTTTGGATGTTTGGCACCTGCATAATGTTGCCTCCATGCTCTTGATTTGTTGTGGTGATAATGAAACTCACAGTTGAGTATGAAGTATTCATATTTCAGGGGTTGAATTGGTGTGTGACATATTTCCTCTTTTGGTTGTTGCTGTTTTGGAGTTTCCTATTGGCTGAATGCAAACTCCAGTCTCTTACTCCAGTAAGATTTTATGTTGGATTTAGAGATGTAAATATGAATATTGTTTTGCAGCATTTTCTTCCTGGAAGACTACTTGTGTCACTTTCTTCCAACCTTAATTCTACCCATTTTCTCCACCTCATGTTCAGTGAAGCATTAGATAAACATTTAAACTCAAAGCACGAGTTATATGTCAGCTTGCTTTATTATCCTTCACATTATAACCAGATGTAACTGATGAGCTCCTGATCTAGTGTGCTTCATGTTGCTCATTTCCTATCTTAAGCTTACAGTATATCCCTGAACCCATGGTCATCTTCTTATTTATAGTTTATTATCATAATTATCTGCTGCATAGTCGATGTGTCTTAGTCTGCTGCTGCATACTGTGTCAGGTTCATCTCATTTTACTAGACAGTATATTCCCTTCAATGGTTGGAGGTGCTTTGTTTGGAAATAGATGGATAGTAGATTACACATAATATTTGCTGTTGGGCTCTGTATTTAATGCAGTATCCAGTAGTTTATTATGGTCTCTTTCAATCTCTGCTCTCTTGCTGTATTTTTAGTGAATTATGAGGTAAATATTGTGTGTTCAAATATTAACTTTGCACATCCTCTTTATTCACATAAAAATATCTGTTCCATGAGTTGGCTCAGGCTGTCTCAGGCTGTAAAACAGAAGCTTTCTAATGCTAAAGCTAATGGATAGCTTTAGCATTAGCTTTTCACTCATGCATTGCTTCCTTTAATGGCCAGTTTAATCAAGTTCATACACTCTAACCAGAAAACTACTCATGCAAACTAAAATTCATAAATGTCTAGTGTGTTTCCTCAGTAAACAAACCATACAAAGTTATCAAAAATCCTCACATTAATCAGTCTGATTGATTTTTTTTCAATCTTTTGAAATCAAATGCAGTTGGCAGCTGCCTGTTAACTGTTTGAATGTCATCACACAAAATAATACATTTTTGGTCATAAACCAAGATTAAACTTCACAAAACACAAACTGGTCAGTTTGGCTTTAAATTTTCTTAAATCTCAACATGAGCCAATAATCACACAACCACTTATCCTATTTTTCTTCTATTATAAACAATTAAATGTTATTTTAACACTAATTGGTAAATTCTGATCTTATTTATCCAGCCTGCTCAAAGAAAAATCTTAATTTTTTCCCCCATGTTTTCATTGGCTGCCTCACACACTGATTCTGCTCCCCAGCTCCCTTGAGGGAGCATTGCGGGTAGGTCATATGATCTCGCACTACTCATCATCTTCCCTTTGATGAACAAATGAGAAGTCCTGCGCCCTTTGAAGCATTTTTGTGTGGCACGTTCAGGCAATTAATGCATACGTGAAAAGCCAAAGCAAGAATAGATGAGAAACGATGATGAGGAGCGCAGGGAGGAAACGAGAGGAGGGATGGAAGTGAGGGAGAGAGAGAGAGATACGGGTTTCAAGCTTCATCACCTCTTTCCAGGTGTCTCTGCCCGCATGATTTCATCTGTGAACTGCAATCAACTTCCTTAACAAAATAAGTAATTAACATATTATAATTGTGCTACAGTTTGATTTGACAGAGATCATTTTCCATATCTAATACTATGCTAATTTAATCTGTTCCTCACTCGCCAACATGACCTTTTGTGATTAAGTTTCATGGCAGATTTCTTCTGTGTTCCTGTGTGAGAGTGCAAGGGATTTATTTAAGACACTGAAAACGTACAGATTTCACTGTATTAAAGCAGATAGTGGGGGAAAAACCCCAGTTTTTGTGGAGATGGGTGGGAAATTAAGTAGCTGTGTTTTTCTGTATGTTGAATATTATCTCCTACACTGTGTACATTAATCAAATAGTGGATTAGAATGAGGTTAGGATGCACCGATTTGATTTGCTGGATCAGTTTTGGCTGAGATTCGGACCTTGTATTAAGCAGGTCAGGTATTGGCCATGTTAACTGATAAACATTAAATGTAGGTTTTTTTGTTTTGTTTTTGTTTATTGGTCAACGTTGTAATGTATCCACTATCGGTTGCATTCATTCTGTTACGTCGGGCCCTGACTAGTAAAGTTGTAAAGCTACAGCTGATGGTTTCCTATCATATTTTTTAATGTGAAGGCAGTGCTAGGCCTTTACAGTGAAGTATTGACAATGCACTCTTGGTATGCTAATATTACCAAAAATGTCTTTTAAAAAGAATATATATGTAATATATATGTAAAAATATGCTTTCGTCCATGGGTAGAGATACATAGGAATGATCTCAATCATTTCCACACAGTGAGGTAGCGTTAAAATTTTGTAAATTTAGCACAGATCAAATGAGTATTGGGTATCGGCAGATGCCCTGAGTTAGGGTATCAGTGTCAGGGGAGAGAAAGTTGAATTGGTGCACTGGTTTGAGGCACAATGTTTCTCATGACATGCTGCTGACTACCGTGCAGCCTCGTGTTCACATTATTATTTCAATTCCAGCTTATTCTGTGTTATGTTGTTTTAGCATTTCTTTGCTGTCCTTTATGATACACTCCACTTTTTTATCGTAGCAGTAATGTCAAAACAAATAATCCCCAAAGGAACGCAATCTCATCATTGATACAAGAGCAAAAACACAAGCGGTAATCCGGCTGCATATGAAATATTCCTGGGGTTTCCAGACGGCAGTCCCCTGCCACTTTAAGTCCACTCCTCCTGGCTGAGAATGAAACTCGTCCGACTCCGTCCTCTTCAAGAAAACAAGCTGCCTTTTAGCTATCAACACACTAGCAATCATGCTCATGAGAGACTATTTATGGTGATCACATGAGACTCGAGCTATCCTGATCACAAGTTTTCATGTTCGGGAGATTTACCCTCCAGAAAGAACAAAAATAAATTTCATAATTTTCCGTAATTACAAAAGGTCAAGCAGTCTGTGAGGGATGCAGGAAGTGGAGAGGTAAGTAATCAGAGCAGCAGTCTGGCATTAGGAAGACTGACAGAATGTGTGCCAGCCAGTAACGAGACAGCGTATTGCCGGGGTTCTTGTTTTGCTGTATGATGGCTCTGAGGCCTCGGGGTGCACTGACAACATTACCATACTCTTCACCTCCTATACACAATACTCATGTCATCATTGCCTTGGTGTGGCGTCGCCTGTTTGAGACTTGACACTGCTGCTATTTTAGAGTGTCACTTAAGGTTTCAGGCATGAGCTTATTAGTTCAATCAGACTCAGTGCAGATGCTTAGTGTGTGCCAACTTAAAATCTGAGCATGTTGCTCTTGAATGCCAACTTCTCCCCGTGTGGCTCTTTACAGTCAAGTGTAAAATTTGATTTCTTAGAGTGGAAGGTGGTTTACGGCAGTCACGGTGGCGGATTTTAGAGGAGGCTTTTAATTTAATGTTTTGTTGTTTGGAGAAAAACATTACATTCTTAGGTAGATTTTATAGTTAAGAGAAGATGTATGAGCTCCGAGGTAAAAAAATACATATATACTGTATTACTAAGGCACAAGTGTCATGCTGTTGTCATGTGCAGTAGCAGGCTCCATTTTGATTTTGATTTGTGTCTGCTTGACGTAATTCCCTAGGGATTTCCTTTTACTGCCACAATATTTCCTTTCATCTTCCCAATTTCTCACTTTCTACTTTTCTGCACAGTTGAGTCAGTCACCGCCGCAGTCACCACCTGGCTATTGATTCTCATGTGAATACAACCAAGCCAAACAACTGATGTGAAAATAGATTTGTTTTCTGACTCAGAATCTGCAGGCACATGATTTATTTCTTTTCTACAAACTGTGAAAAACGGCTTGATTTTCATTTTCCAGATGTCCATGCAATATGTGTTTTTTTTCTTCTTTCTACGTTCTTACTGAATACCTGCAACATGATTGGCACGCACAGTTCATTTTAGAGTTCAAATTTTGGCATAATTACAGCAAATGGCTTTGCTCTAAAAATGGTTTGATAATTAACATTTTGTAAGTCAGTTTTCACAGAATTCCAAATATGCCAAAAGCTGCACTATCATTTAATATAGAAAGATGCACTGAAGCCCAGAGTAGACTTCTATCTCCCTCATTCCTCAGGATACTGGAGGAATGTTGTTATGTGCCCCCAACCTTTTGTCTGCTCCCTGCAGTAAGATCTAGGGTGGCAACTAACAATGTTGTTACAATGTTTTCATCATCAATTAATCTGTCAATTGATTGTATAGTCTATAAAATGTCTGAAAATAGTGAAAACTTGGGTCATTGTGAAATGTGTTGTTTTGGAAGACAAACCCAAAGGGATTCAGATTCTAACTATTAAAAAAATCGATTAATCGACAGATTGTTTCTGCCTGAACAAAATATGAAATAGCCCACAGTGATGTGATGGCAAATAATAAACATTTCTGTCCATGATGAAGATTTTGAAACCACTGCCCTTTTTGTATTCTTTCTTCGCTCTCTTTTCTTTTGGTTCTTATTTAAAAGTGAAATCTGAATCTAAAGTGAGTTGGGCATTAATAACGCTGGTGGTTCGATTCCCACTGTCCTTCCATGTACCTGTGTACAGTGTCTCTGTACACAGGCATCTGCCAAAAGAAAATAATGTTACTTAATCTTTGCGGCATGTTGTTGCTCTCTACAGTAGTCAGAGATCTACAGCATGCAGGTGTATAGAAAGCTTATTTTATTCAGTTTCTGCACAACTTGTAAAATATGCCAGCTAAAGTTTGGAACTGCTGGGATTAAACTCTTGATTTAGATCCATGGGGATACAGACATGGTGTAAGATGCATTGCTTTCATTTGAATTTTTATTATTGGCAATGTCAGATAAACGGGTACATGCCAACAAGCCAATCATTATTTGTCAAGAGCAGAGTAGGAAGAGCTCTGCCAACAGTGTGTAAATTTGCCTGTTTGCTTGTTTTACTCCATCAAACAGGTGAATAGTTTATAAAATCATTTTCTTTACTGAACACTACAAGTTATGTACAAAAAACTATCCCAACGTACAATGAAACATACAGAATATTTCACATCCCAAACCCATCCATTGTTCCCTCCCCAACAGGCTACAGCTAATAGGACCTAAAATATAAAAAATAAATTACTCACCTGCATAGATACAATAAGATGATTCAGCGCTTAATGGACACTATTAGTCACTCAGAAAGTATCCACATCTATTATATCCTATTTTGGTCACCGAGATAAAAAAAAAACGATTAATTTATTAATTAAAAATCATCAGGGATACCATATGTAAGCAACACTTCTGCGGAATAAAAATGACATATTTGGCTTCTGTTGTCAAAGAGATTAACATGTAGTCATGCAATTTGATGTTGTTTTTAAGTTATGCTTTGGAGAAACTATCAACGTGCCAGAACTGACATCTGTAAATATCTCCACATTGTTGAATGTTGAAGTTGAATGTGTCGGCATAAATCTGCATAATTACATCAGTGACAACATGTTAAAACATCTGGCCTGTGAGTGATCAAGAAAACAGTGTTTCTGAATAAACACATGAAAGTGGCTTTCACTTTCATACCTGCAGAACAATGAATAACTGGTCGAATAACCCAAATGCAGTAATGTGCTCATCACTTTCCGTTACTTTTAGATCACTTGGTTATAGAATCCCAGAAGCACAGATGGGTCATTTAACATGACTAGAATGTTTTTTATTATATAATCTACATAATAAGTAAATAAATAAGATCTTTATGTGTGTAATTTTACTATAAATGTTTTTGTCAGTACAGTATATTCCAAGTAACTTTTTTCTCTTTACTTTTTGACCATGTAATTGTCATAACTCCAGTGTTGGTATCCTTTACTGTGTGTGTGTGTGTGTGTGTGTGTGTGTGTGTGTGCGCGCACTCGCATGTTTGTGTTTGTGTCTGGGAGGAGGAAAGAGCTCAAGGTTGGCATGACACAAGCTTGTTATTCTACCCAGCCCTCAATCACACAACAGCCCCATGAAAAGAGAATAATGCTGGAGAACCATCCTCCTTGGCGCTTTCCTCTTCCTCGACCTCTGATTCTCTCTCTCTCTCTTGCTCTCTCTCGCTCTCTCCCCCTGCAGTGTGTGTGAGTGGTATCCATCTGTCAGTTGTCAGTGCCAGGGAGTGATACAGAGAGCTGTCACTTCTCGTCAGCCCGCATTGGTGAGGCCTTTTGCAGCTGCCCTGCCTGACTCTGGGCCAGAGGGGATGTGTGTGTATGTGTGTGTGTGTGTGTGTGTGTGTGTGTGTGTGTGTGTGTGTGTGTGTGTGTGG
>JAVQJL010102939.1:0-52395 GCA_036024295.1 Nannoperca obscura
TTGTCGAGTGTGCCCCAGTTCGCGTCCTTGTTGAACTGGGGGGACGGGCGGTGGTTCGGAAGCACGAGCACGCACTGCGGGAGTGACGTCTCTGGGATGGATGGGAGGGCTATCTGAAGGCAGGGGTGGCCTTCATGCCCTTCAAGAAATCCGTTGGCGGTGGTTGTTGAAGGGAAGGCGTGATCTAGCGAGTGAGATTTACGCGATTACCGTCCGTGGGAACTGGGTGCGGGGGATGGAAGGATGTAGTTGGTAGTTGCCTGCTGGCTGACAAACGGAAGGCCGGAAAAGGCGATGCCTTGCCAGTGCTTGGCTTGAGGAGGGAGAATTAGTGCCTGCATCCTGGTGCAGAGGCTCGCGGCGAACAAAGCTGGTAGGAGCGGGGGATGAAAGATCTTGGCATCCCGTTGCCAAGAACCCTGGACAAGCAAGTCAATGTGGTTGCGGGAGGTAAATGGCCGGAGGTGGTGGCATCCCGGTGCTAGAGGCTTCGGCTGACGAGGGTATCTTCCTGGCACCGGGATGCCAGGAAGCTTGATACACGACCGGTGAGGTTGCCAGAGGTCGGGGCACTGGCAACCCGGTACCCGAGGCTCCGGCTGACGAGAGCTGGGAAACGAAGGGTCCTGGCATCCTGGTGCCAAAAGCTCCGGCTGACGGGGCTGATGGACCTGGGAACGGAATCCTGGCACCCCGGAGACAGGAACCCCGGACACGTGGACCGATGCGGTTGGTGGAGGACAACATGTGATTGAGTGCCCTGAGATAACTTTGTTATGATATGGCGCTATATAAATAAAATTCATTTGAATTGAATTGAATTGAATTGAAATATAATACATGGCTCAACTCATCTGTTAAACAGACTCTTTAAACTCTTTTTCTTTGTGACTCAGAATAATGGAGTGGCCTTCAACACTGAACCCCCTCCTGGAACACAAACAGGTAGGTCAGGACAATATACACATGTGCAGACTTTGTAATTTACTTTTTAAATCCCTACCATGAAAGTTAAAATAAACATTAGTATTTCAGATTTAAAGTGACATGAACACAAAGTTTTTCCATGTTTCTAGAGCACACTGGACACTATCTTGTTTATTAGGCACACCTAGTTAAAACTAATGCAGTGTGATACAACTGGAACATGGAAGAGATGTTGATTCATCTTTCTGGTCATTTTTGAGGTCGTAGTTGGTGCAGCTCTTAAACTGTATTGTGTTATACTGAGAGGTGGAACACGTGGAGGTGGTGTTCATGTGCATATTGATACTGAGTTAAATGCAGCCAGTCGGGTTTTGTGAAATGCTGTTGTGTTTTGACTTTCAGGGCCACCGTACTTTTGGTTGGGTGAGCCTTTCTTTATATTTAGATTACACAGTGTGCCTTTGCAATAAAAATAATCTAATAGAGCAGTCACACATCAGGCAGGGGAGCTCTGTGAAGAGGTCCAAAGCCTATCTGTAAGTTCTCAGTGAGCTTTTTTTAATGGTTGCATTGGTTGCCTCCTGTAGGAAGTCGTGGTGGTATGTAGTGATTAATACATGCTAGTAGCAAGGCTGGATGACAATGTATGTCTGTTGACCAGTCAGTCAATTCACCACTTTGGTCAAGACTGAATCAACAACTATTTTATGGATTGCCATCACATATAGTACAGATGTTCATGGTCCCCAAAGGATGATTCTCAGTAACTTAGGTGATCCCTTGACTTTTCCTCTAGTGTCACCAGCAGGTCAAACTTTTTCACTTTTCCAGTGACATATCTCAACACTTACTGAAACTCTTCACACTAGATCTGATTAACTGTTTTCTCACTCAAACCAAACCTCTGTGTATTTACACTCCATTTTACACCAAAAACATGGTTTGAGGTGAGGCAGAATCTGGAAGTGACATAAACTGTGAGGCAGCACAGTCCATGCATTGTTGTTATAATAAAATCGTGGTTTTTACTACATAAATTAAAGAAACAGTGACACTAATTGTGCTGCTGCCTGTTGTTAGTGATTTTTATGGCCAGTATATAATGAGTGACAAAATGTTTCTGTTGGCAGACAAATGTTGTGCTGACATATTACGTGCAGTCTTTCCATATTAGGTCCAGTCTAATTCATGTTCCCCTCAGGATGAATTGTAATCACTTTGGTAAAGTCTTAAGTTTTCATCTAGCATCATCATCAGGTCAACATTTTAATGTGTCCATACTGATGTTAGCATTCAGCTCAAAGCACCACAGTAACCAAGTGCAGTGTGCCAGAGCTGCTAGCATGGCTGCAGATTTGGTCTTGTTATATGAGATATTGTTAAACATTAAGCCTGAACCTTAATTTTAAACTCTAATAACAACTCACCTTCATCTTCCTTTCTAATTATGTCAAATTTGATCTAGGGCATGAATTCTAACAGTGAAACATCGCCTTTGCAGGGCATTTGATCTCTTCCGCTTCCCTCTGCTCTTTGTCTCTGTTTCTTTATCCGCTTCATCCCTCTCTTTTTCAGGTTTGTGTGGAGTGATAGAGCAAAAGGACGAGGGAGGGCAGCAGCTAGATTCAGCCTGTGGAGCTCAGACTCAACCTGGACATGCTGGACTCTGCGAGTATGATGGCTTTATTCAGTATTCTTTGTTATGCAGTATGTGTCTGAGGCTTTTTCACCTCTGTGCGACCCTTTCAGGTGGTCTTGCTTCCTTCAGATACGCTCTTGTGGTTCCACCTGCCTTTTGCTCACAAACCAAATTTCCAGGAGCATTTGAAATGTTGCTATGAAACATTCCCGTGTGAGGATTTTTGTGGATGATTATTTACAAGTTTAATATATTGTTTGGTCATTTTTGGCAGCTATGTTACAGCTTAAGATTCTTCAGTCCTGTTTGCATGGTCCATGGCTTTTGTTTGGACAGTGCTGCCCATATTTCCTAGCTACCAATATACACACCATTAAAGTTTTACGTTTTTACGTTTTAATGGTGCAGCCTGATTTAGTTAATCAGTAGTTTGAAACTAGCTACTTGTTACTGAGAAGGACTTTCCATACAAACTCAGTGATGGATTTAGGAAGATGCGGCGCAATCGCTGACAGCATCTGTATGACATCTAAACTTGTAGTGGCACTTGGCGAGTCAGGTCTGAGTAGCACTTTTCAGTGCCATGACCCCATTGATCTAGTGTGAAATATTATGTAACCTGGATCCAAGCTGTTTCCTAGCAGCACAATTCCAAAGAAGTGGTCAGTACACGTAATAAAACTCTTGCTGACATTTCTTCACTGTTTTCTAATATAAGCAGCATAAATAAACACAGAATAATAAATATAGAAGTGTGAAAATATGGAAAACCACTAAAACATTTCAACAGCACCACTGTGAACCTGGTAATGGAAACTAATAAAGAGTAACTTACTGTTGTCTGGTACACATGTAGTTATATATTGTAGTGAACAATAATAGGACATGTATTCACATTCATGTCACTGACTGCTCTGAGGGCTGGTGCTTCTTGCCTGTTATTGTAAAGCTGTCTCTAGTGATGTCATTGTGTCCCCATGTCTCAGGAATGGAAACTAATTTCTATATACTGACTGGTCATCTGGTCACTAATACAGTCCATGTAAAACTGGAGGTGGAATTACGTGTACTCTAATGGCTCACATGATAATTCATCATGATGTACATTTCCACAGCATTAATTCCATCTGAACAACAGACCCAAGTCATTCTCAACTCTTTACACTAACAGTAACAATCACTTCTGCTTTGTAGTTTTTCAGTCACTGTTACACTACTGTCTAACGGTTCTATTGACCGTAACACCGAACAAATTAACATAATATTTAACTTTGACTTGAACACCTTTGTGGGATCATGCCAATCGTTGTTGACTGCTTGAAAGATGGACGAAAAAATGAATTTCCTGGGTTTCTAAATTTCTAAAACTGTACAATAACTAATTGGCCTCATGTCGAGACCAGTCAAATAGACATTTGTTTGGTGAAATATCAACATGCAGATGTAGATAACAGGTTTGTTACAAATCACTATCTGACAGTTGTAGCAACCTACTGCTAGCAAAATAAGTTGTGCAGTCAAGGTGGTGACATTTAGTAGAGCACCATCAGGGTTTCAGAGTGCTAAATACTGCCTTGACCAGCACAAAATGAGCAGTGCAGGACCATTGTTTGTCCTCCGCGAAGAGCATACGCCTTAAGGGATTAAAGAGACAGTAAGAGCAGCGGAGTGGTGAGTATGACATGACTGTTGTACTGGTAGAATTGATGCTTTGGAAATGTACATTGTGCTGAATTTATCTACAAATTAGATTGGGTTGTATGTTGGTAAAGGAAAACAGTTTTACAGGTAACATCACAAAGTTTCAGTTTTATCATCAGTACTAGCAGGAAGCTGCTATCTTCTGCTGTGTCCTTCTGCTTGATGCTAACATGTTTTTGTAATGCTATCCAGGAAACATTACCGGGAGTACCTGGTCAGCCTGATCAACAGCCACTCCATCGACCCCGCCCCCCTCTACAGCTCCAATGAGCTGCTGTTGGCCTGCAGGAGATACAAGGTTGACGACACCCGCAGGGACGGAGAGGATGGCTTCACCTACTACAGCAGACTGCTCGAGGTGTGTGTGTGTGTGTGTGTGTGTGTGTGTGTGTGTGTGTGTGTGTGTGTGTGTGTGTGTGTGTGTGTGTGTGTGTGTGTGGGTGTGTGTGTGTGTGTGTGTGTGTGTGTGTGTGTGTGTTGGGTTTCTGGTGGTTTAAATAGATACAGTCGAGTTCAGGGCCAGAGGCATGAATTTGTTAACTATTATAAACGCATTTAAAATAAACTGGAACACACTCCTGTTTTGTTTTCTTCATTTTGACGGCATATATGAAGAATGAATTGACATTTTGGTCTTCTTCAGTATAATGGATCTGAATTTGGACAGTAGCAGAAGGTGTATCATGCCTGCCAGGCCATGTGCTGTTCAATAAGAGCCCACAGGAATCTAGTGACTAGTCGCTGTTGGTGTGTTTCTAGTTTTCCAGTGTATTAGATGTGTTCTTGTAGAGAACACTAGACGTATTGAAAATAACAGACCTGTCTTGCTGTTTTAGGGTAAGACAGGTCTCGTGAATCCTTGGTTAGAATTTGAAAACTTTTCTTATAATGTGATTGATTGTTTTGTTTCACTAATTTCTAATTAACATTGATGTGTATAATGTCGCTGCACCCTGCAATATTTGTTTTTGGTGTGGGATATTAACATTGCCTGTTTTGATTGTACCAGCTATAATTATTTCACTTTTTTGTTTTATTTGGACCAATTTAACATAATCATTAACCCATTTAATCATATCATCTGTATCATGTTTTTTGTTTTGTTACCCTTTTTTGTTTTGTCTTCCCCAAGTCTGTTTATGTACCTCACGCACTGGCGTTCAAGAGATCATACGCCACAAAGGTAGTATTATATACGTTCCCATTGATAACCCCGCCCCCACGTCCACCACCCCCACGCCTCCGCGCATGTGCCGGTTTACTGTTATAACACCTTACATGCATCTGGCTTAAAACTAACTGTCCTCTCTGGCTGCATGTGACAGTCGCAGCGCAGCACCCACTCACTCACTGCTGGATATCCACTCTCAAAACTTTCATGGCTCACTTTCTTGGTCACAATGATACCTCTGCATCTCTTGATATCAGGGGCTGTTCCCTTCTGACTGGTATGATATTAACCTGCCTACCTGTCACTGTTTTTACTCCAGTCTGGCAACTGGAATAACTTTGACGCGTTTTTCCTCAGAATTCTTCTCTCTTCCTTCTGTTTTATGCCAGCTTTTTTACGTCCTCACAAGTCAGCTAATAGGGGAAACTCCTCTGCTTTATACTCATACTGTATGCTTATTATTATTATTATTATCATTATTATAGAAGATTTCATAATGTGACAAGGGATGTGAGAACTGCAGTGAAGTTGATACCTTGAGACTTAAATTAATAGGCTTAGAGAAACCTGTTGATGTAGAAAGTGAAGTTTCTATTAATAATATTCCAAGCTAGATTACAGTGTGCTAGTCAACTTTGTCCCTCACCTTCTACAAGATCCAGTCAGTTTTCCCTCTCCTCTCCTGTTGAGTTTTTCTAGAGGGCCAGGGCCCCATAGAGTCAACTCCGTATATTAGCAGCTTGCGAATGAGACTTCTCTGACCTATGTTGTTGTTGTTATTACACCAGAAAACCTACACAGAGGAAGAGCTGAATGCCAAGCTGACACGAAAGGTCCAGAAAGCTGCACGACGACAAGCCAAGCAGGAGGAACTGAAGAGGCTGCACAGAGCCCAGGTAACTGAGCTTGGTGACCCTCTGACTTTTCCTCCATCATCGCAGTGAGGTTGACACTTGAGGTTTTCAATGAAATATCCCCTAACTTTTCATTTCATCAGGACGAAGGTTCAGTTTGTCCAAAACTGTGACCTCCCCATCAGCCTGAACTGTCTTTAGGTGCTAATTAGGAAATGTTAGCAAGCTAGCATGCTAAACTAAGATGGTGAACTTGCTAAACATTATACTTGCTAAACATCAGCATATTAGCATTCTCACTGTGAGCCTATGTTAGTGTGCTGATGTTAGTATTTGGGGTCTGTATTGTGTGTTGTATGCTGGAGCTACATTAGTATTGTTGTCCTGTTTTTTTTTTTTTACTTACCATACGGTCACTCTAATGTGACTCAACCCTCTTGGAGTGCAGCCAAATCTATCCTTTGGTTAGAAATCCACTGTGATTGATGTTGTTGTAACTCTGCAGTCAGGTTCCCAGTCCACTGACTCAGCACTAAGCCACAGCTGAAGTCTTTTCTCCTGGAGCTGTGGTTAGCTGGCCTGAAATTTGCTTAATTTTTTGTGGTTTTTTAGTCTTCAGAACCCAAACCACGCTTCTTTTTCAGCTCCTGTTTCTGCGTGGCACTGACAAAGGAAGCACTGACGAAGGAAGTTGGAGTCTGGAGGGGTGGGGGACATTTAAATTAGGCTGGTTCTGCCTATTTTATGCATCTCTCATACTACCCCTTAACATATCTTTACCCACATTAAACCAATTGTCTCAATACTCTCCACTGATCTGGTGATTAAGTAGTCTCCACTAGGAACTGATTTTGAATATTTGAGTCTGTCAAAAGGCCGAACGCTTTGGCTGCTCCAAGCTGTATTTGTAAATGCTAACCTGAGTTTAATATTAGCAGTACATGGTTAGGGCGAACTGGGCTGCATCCCCTCAAAAGTCCTAAGAGGCTGCATCCCTTCTCTATTATTTCCCCCCCATTCTCTGCCACCAGTGAGTGTGGTGTGGGCCGAAGAGGGGTGAAGTATGACATGTTTTTGGTGAAAACCATGAAATAATATTTGCCCATCAGAACAGGTCCATGTACTTAGATACGCAGATATTCAATTCAATTCAATTCAATACAGTACTAATTAGCAGTACTCCCTTTGCACCTTAAGACATCTCTTTTTAATGAGGGTAAACTGTTGCATCAGTGGAGTGTTAGAGGTAACCTCTGCAGCTGCCTCCCTTGGAAACTTGTGGGACAAATCAGTTGTAATTAGTAATCAGTGGTAGATGTTATTATTGTGGGCACCCATGTGAGATTAACTCAAGTTGTTTGTAATGTAGTTGGGCCTCTGTGCATTTCATTAACTGTGACTCTTACCTGTGTGTCCATCCAGATCATCCAGAGGCAGTTGGAGCAGGTGGAGGAGAAGCAGCGGCAGTTGGAAGAGAGGGGCGTAGCTGTGGAGAAAGCTTTGAGAGGAGAAGCAGGTAATAACTTCTTACTAATACCTTCATACATTTCTTTTTCTAATAAATCTGGCCATCCCATGTGGCGTTATATATCAGTAATGCAACTGCAGACTGCAGTGGACTAAAGGGGTCTAGTATGTTTTACAACTCGTAACTCTCTTATTAACATTTTACGAGTGATTTACTGTACGCATGACAATTAAATCTTGTTTAAGTGTCAGCACTGGCTCCGTGAGACCACATTTTATCGTAATATGAAATGAGTTCTACTTTTTCTAGAGCTCTAAAGGGAATAATAATAATATTGATGATTAGGATGATGTAACCTAGAATTGCATTACCCCAGAAAAGCTGTCCCTCTGCGATCATTTAGACTGTGTTGAAATCACTGTCTGTATTTACCACGTATTCAGTTGTGCTGTGGCATATTTCAGCACATAGTTTTGTGTGCAGAAAGACGTATTTGTTCCTCCAAAGTAATAAACCCAAATTGTTCTTGACAAGGGACTATCACAGACAATCTACTTCTGAGGTGAAGAATGCATTGTTTGTTAGTGAGCAGCACAGTTCATTATTTGGTACAGTTTTATAAGCGTGTGAAGCACGAACAGTGATCAGTAGGAATAACATGATGTGAGTTTTGTATGTGAGTGAAGTACTGAGGCTGTCCTTCTATAGAGCTGACAGTGTATTCCATCCTAATTAACTTAATGGTGACGGTAACAGAAAGAAAGAAAGAAAGAAAGAAAAGCTTTTATCGCACAAATGCTTCTCATTGATGCATTCAACATTTATTTTATATTTGGCCATTTTCCCACCAATCGAATAACTATTTACTTTCCCCGTCAGCTGTTTTTCCAGGAAATTGTTGAGTATGTTTTAACTTGTTGACTACTCTACTCTTTTAAAGGATTGTATAAAGGTACTTATACATTACCCAAACAGCACAAAAGAAGATCAGGTATTAGATTTATTGTAGTTTCCTTCCTTCCTTTTATTATTGACATGTGACACTGTTATGTAGGCTCCATCTGTGGTGACACACTGCAACAGTTCTCCATCTCTGAACATGGTGATCGTTCTTTGTCTGTTCATAACATGTCCACCATCGTCAGTCCGAGCTGCATGCGACCAGGAGAATGTGTGTCCCGGCATAGATTTGTGTGTGCTCACTCTGGATGTGTTTTGTCTCCTTCACTGCCTCTCATTGAGGAGAGTTTCTGTACTCTGATCAAGACTCAAATCACGTCTCAAGTTTATGAATGCAATCAGAATGTAAATAAATCAAATATAAATTGGTCTGCAGGCTGACAACTTTTTTTTTAGAATGTAATCTGCCAAAATTTGCTGCGGCTGAGTGACTAGATGCAGATATTTTGTCGAGATGTTATCTTTTATTGATTGGTAACAGCAGTCCAGAGTTAATTCTGACTTCTATTGTACTCAAACATCACATTGAAGACTCAGCTGCTCTTTCAGTCTGAAATTATTTAAATAGTTCAATTACTGTAATCAAACATTGAATAGTACACAACTGGAGGTTTGAACCAACTACAATTTTGTCAAATGACACGGCACAATACAACCCCCCCACCCCCCCAAAACTACTCCCTCGACACAACAGCACACAACACATTACAAGAGGCGTTGTGTGATATTAAGCAGACTGAACCAGTAAACAGCAATACAGCAAATCTATGTTGCACTCTGTTATTATTTTGGAAAATGTAGTATTGCACAACCTGACTGCATTATGTACTGTGGTGAGTACCGATGGACTCTCTTTGTTCTGAGTTTTGTTGCGGTGCGTATGTGTGCGTGTGTGTCTTGTGTGTTTGCAAGAACATGCATGACTTGCTGTTGTTGGAGAATTTTCTATGTGTTTGTGTGCCCAGTTTGGGGCTGTGTGAAATAACTCCTATCTCTAATATATCCCTGTCATTGTAGACTATTGGGGAGATTCTAATTACAGTGAAATCCTGGACTTGCATCTGGGCGGTATGTATTTCAAATCTGTCGCTTTAAACTAATCTAATGGCTAACCCAATCTGTCCCCCCCCCCCTTTTTTTCTTTTTTTTATTACTTGAGCTTTGTACCCCTTATATCTACCTTTATTGGCTGGCTGGCTTTTAGCCTCATTGCAATACTTTCTGCTCCTAAAACTCCACCCCCACCCCCCCAACCCTCTCTGGGATTCTAGTTCAGACACTCTACATCAAAGAGATCACACACTTGGCCTCATGTATGTCCTCTTAAGATTGTCTTTGATCTTGAAAAACTTATGAATGATAAATGAATGAATTCATGAGTTACTTTTATTTGTCACTCCTGAGCACGCAGGCTGCGCAATATAAACTGCAGCAGAGACACAAACAGAAATGAAATATTGCAGAGACAGAAAACCAAACAGCAATATACATTCTTGTGTTCAAAGAAACAATTAAATTGTATTTATTTATATATCATGACATAAGTTATCTCAGTTTTCATATAGAGCAGGTCATATACAAATATGAATATTGACGCTGACGACCACTCCAACAGACACCGCAAATTAAAAATAGTAACACAATGAAACAAAAGTAAATGATGCAATGCATTGTTGACTGTTCAATTCCACACAACATACTGAGCATCATTAAAGATTGCCTCCTGGGGTGCCCCAGTAGCTCACCTGGTAGAGTGCGTACCATTAAAGCCCGGGTTCGTTTCAAGCTCGGGCCCTTTGCTGCGCCTCATCCCCTCTCTCTCTCTCCCGCCCTTTCTGTCTTTATCTGCAGCGGTCTAATCTAAACTATCTAATTAAGGCAAAATGCCTGAATAAAATGTCTTTAAAGTAAAAACAAAAAATTTGCCTCGTTTGTATATTCAGTGATACAAAGTTTGTCAGATACAGTTAATACATACTTTGTTAACCAAAATCATGAAAAGTAGCAGCGCGCTGGTTGAGATAGGAAAACAGTGTAGAAGTATTTTGGATTCTTAGCAAATCTCATGGAAAGACCAAAACCAATAATGATCTAACAAGTGTTGTCTAGTTAATTTAAGCCTGATAAAGCTTATTCATCTGTGGCATAGAGTTCCATTTGTTGTCTACAAAGGATTAAAAACACCAGGTGAACACAGGCACTATAATTTAGTTTGAGTCAGTCACACACACTCTGTCCTGCTGCTATAAACGAGTTTCCCGTATGTATTATTCCACAGCTGAAAATAGTCCCCACCAAATGCACTGTTTACTCCTGTAAAATCCCACCAAAAACATATAGATACACTATATATTTGTGGCCAGTTTTTAGAAGACGTACGTCTTCAGTAGGAGTCAATGGGCTGGAGACAGACTAGCACACTGTTGGTTTTGGTCTTTTCATGGGACAATAAGGAAGCTACAGAACAACACCAGCCTTATTCTGTAAAATAACTTATATATAAAAATAATAATAACACAAAACAGTGTCAGTGAGCTGCGGTGTTATTGTATCAGTGCATGTGTTTGTTAGGCTAATTGTATGACACCATATTTCTATTTTATAGCAGTCTTGACGTGATATTCTGCTACAGCTGATCGGACATTTTTGGTTCGTCTCATCTGACCTAGGCATGATTGCTAGGAGAAGAAAAAGTGCATTAACATACAAAAGAGACACATGTTGCACCATGCAAACATTTACAAACACCGCCCCCCCACATTCATACACTGAAAGTATTGTACTGTTTAACCTGCTCTGGACTGACTCATACTAAACTGCTGGCATGGCGCTTAGCTTCTCCTCAGAGCTCTGTGCTGCGGCAGTTCTGTCCTGTAGTCCCAGCAATGACTCCCCTGACTTTCTCATACCTGCTCAGTTGCATAACTCCCCGAGTGTATATAAATGTGTGTCTGTGCGTGTGTGTGTGTGTAGTGTGTGCTAATAGGCAATGTTGCAACCGTTGACCCTTAGCTGCTATGTCTAAGCAGAGTCTGGTCCACAATAACCGTGTCCAAAGTGTCTGGGTGGGACGTCTCGTGGCATCTGTTGTTATAGAATGTGGCCTTGTTTGAATATGAGTGGAATGCATATTTTCCTCCTGGTGTCTGCTGTAAAGTCAGCAAGCTTTTGTTAAAAAGCTATGTCTGCTTTATGGCTACTGTGTCTGTAGAATCCCTCAACAGGAGTGAGAAAAAGGTGCACTTCCACATATTTAAGCAGGGCCTGTGCTTCTCTGTGGTTTTGTCCTACTGGTTGTTGTCGTCACTCACCAGACAGGAGATTGCGTGGAGTTTTGATGTAAAGATAAAAATATGTACACAAAAGAAGTTTTCCAACCTAACTGGTTGGCAAGGGTCCTTAAATTTCATCAGCTCGATTCCAACCTTTTTTATATATTTCTTTGATTGATGGAGGTAATTAATTCATGTACATGTACTTTGTGCGAATGCTGAAAACAGATTTATTGGTGTTTCGCTTCCAACACGGTGTGCCTGTAGCGTTCTGAATGTGGTGTGGAGGAGGATTCCTGCACGATAGCTTTCTATTAATCCTCTTTGCCTTACTCGCCGCGTCTGATCGCGTGATAGGGAATTGTAGAAGTTTGACTAATACCAGTCTGTAAGGTGCATAGTTGCCATATCTACATGCTCTGCAGGGGGCACCAAAACTACAGCCACGATCGATATGTCTGTGCTCTGAATCTGCTAGTTCTGTATAATTTTGCTTATAATTTTGATCCTCTACTTTCATTATTATACAATTAAGGATTTACTGAGCATTGGGTGCTAACGATGCACTTCATAACCATATTTGCATGATTTGGCCTCGTCCAAAACAGATATTCTAAACTGCAGCTTTCCCAACAGAATGTGACTTTTTCTCTGTGATAGTCCCTTCTAGTAAATATCTGGCATTTCACACCACCAGCTCCTTTACCCACCAGCCTGAGAACTCTGTGTCTGCCTCCTATTTGTGTCATGTAATGGTACAAGTCTCACTATCAAAGATCTTTTCTTTTTTTTTTACCCTAGCTTCTGCATATTCTGCCAGAATCGTCTTCAATTTAGTTGACAGTCTGCAGGGTTTGTTCAGGTAGCATCCACTATCTATGATCTTACTTTTGTGACAAAATTTGTTTAGTGGGTGCACATTAGAAAAAGCCCTAATTTGCACTTCAATAGTAGCTACACTTCAAAAGTCACCACACGGGAAACAAATTGAGCCGGGTGGTCTAAACATGTTCAAATAATGTTTACAAGGAGAAGCTGAAACATCTTCAAAGATGAAGCAATTATCTGTGTCTGTAAGGGAGATGGATCTCCTGGTGATCAGTAATGGCTTTAATAACGGGATTAAATCATTTGGTGTACTCTGATAAACACTGGCCATATGTGTAGACTATTCCTATTTTGCTGTTGCCTAACCGGGGAATATCTGAGGAACTACAGATGCAAATGCAGATCAAACAGGAGGATTTTATTTTCCCTTTCTGTGCTCCAAGTTTTCTGTTTTTCTCTTGTTTCTGTTTCCTGTTTTTACCTCTTTTTTCATCCCTCACACCATACAGCTGATCTCTCCCACCTCCTCTCTCTAGGTGATTTGTCTTCTCCCTTTCACAGTGCTCCTGCCCTCTTTTGATTTTCTCCTCGATGTTCTTTCTCCCTCATCACGCCCCTCTTTCCCCTCCTCGCAATTCTCCTTCCTGCTCCACCCACACTCTGTCCTTTACTCCTTTTCTCTCTCTAACATTTCTGCTCTTCCTCCTACATTCTTTTCTGCCATCCTCTCTTACCCGCCAACGCACCCGTCTGTGTCAACCCCTTACTCTATCTCCCTCTGTCTTGTGGAAGTGGAGCCCTTTGTGGGGATGCCACGCCGAAGACCTCTCTCCTTCTGCCCCTGCTGTTCCCCTGAAGGTAACGCAACCTCGCCGCCTCTGCTGATGGTTGTGGCGGGGTTACCATGGCAACCGTATGGATCTCCAGAACCGGGCTACCGCCATTATCCTCCCAACTGGTCCTCCTCCTCCTCTTCTTCCTGTCCTTGTTTGTGTGTAATCAGGCTCAGTAGATTTCCCCAGAATGTTCCCTAAAGTATTGAGGCTTTTATCATCAGGAAATTGATTTAAAAATGCTTCACTGCTTTAGAATATAAATTGGTAGAAAAATGTTTATACTTGTTTACCATGACAGTACACAGAGGCATTTTATGGAGATTTTCTCCAAACCAGATAAGGAGCTGGACAGAGCCGCTATCGTAAACTCTACCCACAGGGTATATGTTTCAGGCTTGAACAGGTATTTTTAAGGGTTACATAACCTGAATAAATACATAAGATAAAAAAACAGGCCCTGCCATCCAAACATTTTTTAATAGTATAGGATAGCTCTTAAGTAATTAACACAGTTTCAGCATGTATATTAAAAATATGGCCATTGTGGGATGATTCTATGCCTTGATTGGGCAGCTTTTGGTTAGTCAAATCTAGCAACACTGGTGCTGTGCCTAGTTACGGTTGCTAAGCTAAGATTGGCCAAGTGCATCGGATTTAGCAAATGGTCAAGTCTAGACTAGAAACATACAAAACCTCCAGTTTGAGCAAGATAATTCATACTGGTGTGTAATATTTTGAAGTAATGTAGTTGTAGTCATTTAACAACACAAGGAAAGTGTCTCAGAAAATGGAGGCAGTGAAAAGATATTAGAATCTGCATTCACTCAAAGGGGAAACTACTCTGCTGTCGTGTGTCTTTAATCAACAGCATGTGTTCTGTTTTCTAAATTGAAACCAAAATGAATCATAAAGCTTTATAGTCCTTCTCAGCATCCATTTTTGCTCTTGTTTTCAGGGATTCTGCATTTTATCCCTTGAATAAATGTCAAAAGTGTCATATAATCATAAAATGATAATAAAACCGAGTGGTGAACACTTGAGACGTGGCTAGCTCGCGGGCAAGTTTGTGGTTGAAAGAGTGAGAAACTTGCATGGTGTGATGATTTGTTATAAATATTCAAGTCTTACACAAAACAAGTCTTAAAAAATGCATTGATCATCTGGTTTGTTTCCGTATCTAACACCTGTCAGTGGAAATTTTGCCTGAGCTCCTAATCCCTGTAAAGAAACATGCTTTTGTGTCTGTGTGCAATCTGGGTTTTTTGGCTCTTTTGTGTTCGGAGCCTTGGGCTGAGGGGTGGTGGCGGTAGTGAAACAGGTCGAAGTAGTTCAGGAGAAAAAGAAAAGCATTTCTGTTCGTAGAATAGGTTTCGGAAACTCAACCGTGCTTTTTATAATTCCTCCTTTGACTCCTCGTGTTGTGTTCTTCTCCACTGTGAGCAACTCTTCTCCAGCTTTGCCTCTCTCTGTCCCATGTCTGTTAATTAGCGAAAGCCAGCTCCCGAGACCACAACCGTGCGATTTATGTGTGTACAATGTTTTTCTTTTTTGTTTTGCAAGAGCCTCCTCTTCCCCAGCTAAGTATGTCACGCTGCATCGAGGTCTGCCTTCCGGTGTTTCATAGAAACCGCTTGTCTCCACCTGCTGCAGTCAGATAAATGAGAAGGGTGCATCTCCCCAGCATAGACCTGCATGCACATAGACTGGCTTTCTCTGCATACAGTGGGACTGCAGCAGAAGTGCACCGTTGTTCTGCGCTCTGACTGATTGTGCTGATTTTGAAAACTGCATTTCATAATGCCACTAGCACCGAAAAAACATGCTTTACCCAGAGGCAGACTCAATAGAGGAGTGTGAAACTTTGCTATTGGCGTCAGTGATAAGTTATCCCATGAACATTTGACCTTGTAATTGATTAGCTGAATAATTCACACATGCCTCGTCTGTCCTCAGACTTCTCAGCATGAATGGGATCTAAACAACTTTTATTACTGCTAGTGGGTCAGTATGTGGGCAGGGGAGGGTGAAGAATTGTCATAGGTCCTGGTTTCATAGCTACTGATTGGTGTTTGTGTTTTTTCTCACTCCCCACCCCTTCTGGAAAGAAAAACTGATAAGAGGAGGTAGTTGCTCCCAAAGAGCAGCTACGTCTGACACAAAATCCAAACTGGGTAACACAAACTCTCAACTTTGCAACAACAGGTATTGTCTGTTTGCGTGGGTGTGGGTTGTGTGTGTACATGCAAAAGTTTGCCAAAGTTGAAACCTATAGCTCCACGCCATCTTCTGTGCGCCATCTTTAAGTTTGGCGTGCCTAACCTCGTTGGTGTCGAGTTCGTCCTTCCACCTCACCATCCCTCAGCGAGGACATCCTGCCTTGGCTGTCATTGCATTGCCTATGTCAGTCCTTGTCTGACACCAGTGTCGTCTCCCAGCCATCTGGCTTCTTACTCATACTCTGTGCTTCGTCCTCCCCCCACAGGTATGGGCAAGAAAGACGACCCCAAGCTAATGCAAGAGTGGTTCAAGCTTGTGCAGGAAAAAAATGCCCTGGTCCGCTATGAGTCAGAACTTATGATATTGTAAGTACATCACTGGGTAAGCAAATAGATGAACTGATTCATCAGAAGTGCATTTCCAAGAAGCATAGTGTGCCTTAGCTGCGTGTTATTGGTTGCTATGCCAACTCTTGATGTTATAAAGCAGCTAGTTGGAAATGTTTTCTGTGTACACTTGTAGGTATCAAACACTCAGAATTGACTTATTTTATAACTTTTCAAAATGTAGTAAAAATGGCTGAACAAGGCCAGACAGCCATCTGTAGTCACACTAACCTTTCTCAAGGTGAACATTATTCCCATTCAGCTGCACTTTGTCAGGCTCAGTTGTAGTTAGGCACAACAGTTAGCTTGGTAACATGATAATGTTTAGCATGCTGTTTTAGCATCACTCTCAAAGTTCAGCTGAGGATGATGAGAATCGGGTTGTTAATATTAAAGGGACGGGTACAAGTTGAGACCACGACATTGTCATCCCTAAATGCCTGATGTAAAAATATTTGATCATTTAACTTCAAGGCAATAATAACCTGATATGGAGTATACAGATGATAAAATATTATTATTAATATTACATCATAAATTTAAAAGGGATGTTAGCCCTTCATCATTTTTTTCAACATAATGATTTAATATGTAATCACATTTGCAATCCAGTTAGAGAAACAACTTTATTTATCATTAAATTATGAGAAATGTTCTCATTATAAGTTACTAAAAGCAAAACATTTGAGTAACGATTCATCTTTTTTTTAAACAAACTAATACATATTTTACCCTGCTTAGATAAATGAAGATGCATCCAAAAAATAGAAATGTTGATCATTATTCATCAGTGAAACAAACTTCTTTCTGCCCCCAAGTGCCAGAGAACTAGAGCTGGAGGACCGACAAAGCCGACTGCAGCAGGAACTCAGGGAGCGAATGGCTGTGGAAGGTGAATTCAGGGGTGTTAATAAACGAAATGCCTACATGTTTATATCTATATAATCTGTTCTGTGTCTTTAACTCCTTGTTTTCCGTGTGCCTCTCTCAGACCACCTGAAGACAGAGAAGGAGCTCGCTCAAGAGAAGCAGATCCTGAATGAGATGTTGGAGGTGGTGGAGCAGCGTGATGCCCTGGTGGCCCTCTTGGAGGAGCAGAGGCTTCGGGAGAAGGAGGAGGACAAGGACCTGGAGTCCGTTATGCTCTCAAAGGGCTTCAACCTCAACTGGGCTTAAGTGGAGTGAAAAAAAGGTCCTGGGTTGACTTATAGGTGGCCTCAGCCTCGCGTGGGCATCTTCGATCAGAATAGTCTGCTGAACACCTGCAGCAGTGAATGTGTAAAGATTCCCCCAACACACACACAAACACCATGGCTGACTCTGACATTGGAGCGGTCTGCAACGTTTACATATCCTCTGCCCAACGGCAGTCCTACTTAATCACTTAGCAGTTTTGCTTGCTCTCTCTCTGTGGGTGGAGAGGCGAGTGCTTCACAGCTTTATCATCCCAGCCTTGAAGTGGATCCTCTCAAACAGCAGCGGGGGGCATTGGGAGAATGTTTAAAGACTTGTTTCATTCTTGATTATCTAAAGGGAAGAATGCAGTTGGGTCCTGCTGATGTAAAGGAATTGTAAAGAATTGTGTTTTTGTGTATAGTTGTGTAGAACAAGTCACATCTAAAGCCCATGAGGGTCCTCTCTTTTCTGAAAAGGACAGCTACAGAGGTGTGTTTAAATGCTGGAGTGCTGCCTCCAGTCACTATCTCCAGATTCTACTTTTTAGTCTGACTGTAGGAAGGACGTCCTCTGCTGAAGCTGCTTTTCTATCCAGTGATGAACGGACTTCAGACTGACTGACATCCGCATCTGAATGAACCACAAAGACACCACCCTTTTCTCTTTCTCTTTATCAATCGCGTGTTTAGTGAGTCAACACTAAGAATCCATTAAATAAGGCCACGTTTTTTATGTATTTATTATTTTTGTTTGCTTTTAACAGATAGATATATATCTATATTTTGTGGTTTTGCATTCACAGGAGAGTGCCCAGAATCTCATTATCTTGCACTTGTGCATAACTCCCATGCACCCATAAGCCATTGCATGTCAGGAATGAAGGCTGCAGACAAACAAAAAAACTTAACCTTGTCTTTAATTGCGAGAAAATAGAAACCAGACTTATACTATATATGAACACTTGACAATTTCACATGACTTGATAATGATGGGCCTCTCCTTGACATGCCATTCACTGTATATCACACTGACAGTTAACGTTTACAGAAACTTTCAATATTGGGTGTGTATGTTGACTATGGTCAACAGTAGCAAGCTAAACCAACTGTTAAAGGGATTCATCTTGAGAGAAACTGTCGCTCCAAGTTTAGATAGGTTTCCTACCATATGTGTTAACATTAGGATGTTCTCATTCATTAAGCTGATTTCACTGTTGTTAATGGATGATTTGCATAGCTCACATTACTCATTTTGTGCCACAGGACTGTGTGTTGGAATACACCACAAGAACTTACACGCTACACTTACATCAGTATATGGCAGTGTTAATACTTTACCCCTTGAACAAGATGCCTTTTTCATTTTCCTTCTCTATACTTAAGTTATATTTTATTTTTCTGAGTCTCCCTGTTTTGGATGTAGTCACATCTGTGCATCCCACTGGAACTCAAGATTTTACTTTTTTTATCCAGCAGGTCCTCAAACAAACAAATACGATTATTTTAAATGGGGCGCTAAAGAAATGCAAAGCGCTTCATGAACAACTTGTATCAAACAGGAACATTATGGTTTATCTGGTTGGCAGTCAAATCCAATAGCCTTTTGACAACTGTAAAAATCCATATTGTCACTGTTTTACAGCACAGAAACACTAGAGGCTATATTTATGACTTGGTATGAGCTGTGAATAGAAAAAAAGAGTTACATAATTTTAAGGGTTGTTTTAGATGGTGTGTCATATATTTGACATGATTGTATTGCTATTTATTAACATGTGTGCAAACTGTATTATATGTAAAGAAAAGGAATCCTAATTTTTAAAACTGTTGACACATGACTTGTAATGTAAATGCTTCATGTAGCTCAAATGCATAGGGGTGTTGGATGTATGCTGAAAATGGCAATAAAACAATGCAGTTGTTCTTTTAAGTGTTTGTCCACTAGAATCTCACTTTTTGATCATATGGGTTAAGGTTATGACCAAAGAGATTAATTGTAAACCCAAATGTATATAGGTGGATTAAACCACACATGTTTAGAAACATAGTAGTAGCATATATATTTTTGATAAATACTCAATAAACCTTTGATATATATCGGAAGATGTTTTGTGGGTTCTGTGATGGAGCCAAAGCAAATGTCACCAAGACTTGACAAAGCTCCTCCAGAGCCACAGAAGACAGCTGTTATTATCAGACCCAGTAATTCTCAGGACCAGTTAACTAATCCATGTCTATAATCAGTGGAATACCCCTTTAACCTTCAAAAATCTAATGGTAATTAATGGGAGGTCAAAAGTAACCCAGTTCAGGGGGAAACCAGCAAGCTCTCAACCCTGAAGGCAAATGAAGCACAAATGCATACAGAAATGTAAAAAGGTATGCAAAGGAAACACAATACAGAAATGTCAATTTATTTCACATTGTATCAAATAATTAATGCCTACATTTATTTTAATTATTATTTTGGTGCAATTAATGGAATGTTCATTTATTAATTAAATAATGTATTGATTTATTTTTACATAACTACCATAAAAATGTACACATGAAAAAGTTGAAAGTATATATTACTTCGATACAAATATATTTTACACAGTTTGTTCATGCACTTATTTTGAAAGCATGCGGACTACAGTTAACTTCCGGACTTTTTGTGAACTCGGCGCAGGTCCAGCGAGAAGTTGAAAGTTTGGTGAAGCTGCACACTGCAAAATGATTGCTTCAAGTTTTAGGGACTGCAAGGTTAGTGACTGGCCTTCAGAAAGAAGTAGCCACTGCATTAGCAGGTAAAAACATTTTGGCAAAGAATAACACGAGAAAGAAAACGACATAAAAACGAAATAAAGTGGCGGTCGGGATTGAGACAGAAGTGTTACAGTTATGGGCGCATTAACTGGGTTGACCGTAAACTAAAGTGAAAATATGGCGGTGTGGGAATAACACACTTGAAGCTTCAAGGAAACGTGAAAATGATATTATGTTCGCTATTGAGAACAGTGTGTCTAAATTAGAAACTTCTTTTATCTGGACATGCGGTTCCGTTCTGATATTATCGAGTTAATGTGAGTTAACCTCTTCATATTGAAGGTTAGCAACGTCTGCACCATGTTCAATCTTTTAGGTAAATTATAAGCCAGAAATAAAGTTGCTCTGTGCCAATATGTGTGCACGAATACCAAACGTATAGTGAAATACACATGTATTCACATCTGTGTCCGAATTCTTCTGTCCCTTACAGGCTTGGGAGGCAGATGGTCTTCCGTTGTCCACCAGCAGCAATGAGGCTTGCAAACTATATGACGCCATACTCACTCAGGTACTTTACACCCACGTACACATGCAGTATGCACGCGCTGTGGCAGTGTCAACAGACTGCTTTATACATGAGTGAAACTGCAATTAATAGCTTCTCAATTTTCTTCAAGTATGTGAAATGGCGGAATGATGAAACCTTGGGAGGATTTGAAGGATGCTTTTCTGCTATCCATACTGCTGACCCTAACTTTGGTAAATATATATGTGGTCAAACATTATTTTTTCATTTCTTTTAACCTTTTACTTGACTAGTCCTCAAGTCTGAGGATATATGGAAACTCAGGCGGCGGCAGAGTTGAAAACATAAAAAAGGAGACAACAGCAAATCAGTGTAAACAGCGCTAAATTTATCCTCCGCAAAAATAACCTAATTATAAATGACTATCACCCCCCCCCCCCCCCCCCTCTATACTTTAAATAAACATTGCAGAGTTCAGTTCCTGACAGTCCTTTCATAGGGAGTCGTGAAAGCTTTCTTGTCATCTCTCTTGTTTTGGGGTCATTCAAAATTAGGCTTAAGTAATCTTAGCACATTAGTAGAAGGGAGATATAAAAGGCTGATAAACCGCTCAGCTAAAAAAAACATGTTTTAATGGCAGACAATTTGATATGTTATACAGGTGCACATAAAGCACAAGGGTAATTAATAGCATGAACTACAATCCACATTGGTGAACCAGTTCCAGGTTCCAGTTCCAATTTACATGCTAGCTCAGTGAAGTGACTTACAGGCATAATTAATAATATTGGTTACACCTGTGATTTTCCTGCTATGTCTGTCTGATGTGATGAAGTACTGAATATTTAGCAACGACTTTCTGTGCTGTCATTTATTCAGAACAAGAAGCAAAGGTTGATCAGTGCCTGTCTGTCAAACTAAGCAATCGTATGATTTGTAGTCGATGTTTCAGATGCTGCTGTTTATCACGATGTGTTCAGCCTCAGGTCTCATCAAGTGTTTGGTTCTTGTTCATGCACATGAATCAAGCTTCTGTTGTGCAGGTTGAACACTTACTAATGCTCCTGGGAATATGCCGGCTGCGTTTGACTTTAACTGCTGAGAACTGCAGGATCAGACCATTCAGATGTTGTCTACGTCGTGGTTACATGAGGAAAACAAATTGAGGATTGAGGTTTTAGATGAATACCATTGCTAACATGAATCATAAGCAATCAATACATCCAATCTGAATGTATAAATAAAACACAGTGGTCTTTGCTGATGTTCTTGTTTCAACTCTCTCAGTCTCGGATAGAAAACTAAGCATTTGCCAACCAATATTTAGAATCATCAGTAAATTTGTAACCAAATAAATGTTTACTGTAGTGGTTGTTGCAGAATTAACAGTTTCTCTTAGGAGAGCTTGTTCAAAGTTACCAGTTAACCACCGCACGTTACGCACACAGTGGGGATGAATCCTTTAACCTTAACCTCATCATGCTTAAGAATTAAAGGCGCTTCTTAAAGCTTTTACAAGCACGTGGATTTCCATGTAAACTGTTATATTACACTAAGAAAGTGCAGAAGAAAAGACCATCTGCTTTCCCTGTAGTTATGGGCCATGTGCTCAGTACCGGGCTGGAGGTGGTGGGAACGGCGAGCTCCACCCGTCTGAATGAGCGTCTGGCCAGCGCTGTGAGGCGAACCGTGGAGCTGGCCAACAGCCAGGACATCACCCCCAGAGAGAAGCTGCATGTCAGGGCTATGGAGCTCTTCTCACGTGGGTAAGAGCCAGAGCCAAGATGCAACAGGAAATACAGTCAAACCAGAGCAATGAATAGGACTTTGGTCGTACAAGGGCCAGTGGTTACCAGAGAGGGGACTCGGACCACAAGTGCTCAAGACCTTTTAAAGAAATGTATAGAATTATCTCCCATACGTATATCCTTTTTAAATAAAGGTATACATCGCAGTAGTCTGTGGAATAATGCATATACACATACTGTATATTACATCTTTATAAATCAAAAGTTTTAGAGAAAAGGTATCACACTGTGATGGGTGAATGTTATAAAACATAATACTCATTACTTAAACAATGAATTAAATATTTAAAATGTAATATTAAAATATTTAAAATGTTAATTATTAAAAATAAAATATCTATCATGTAAAAGCATCCCGTAAAATAAAATATATTAAAGTTTAAAATAAAGTCTCATTCCATAGAAACTAAATACAGTTTCAAATTTTAAAGTTTTGAAGAATTTATATAATTTTATAATTTTGTTTTAAAGCCCCTATGTGTCGAACAATTTAGTGCCCCCTGGTGGTAGTCTTAAAGAAGACACTGTCAGACAGCGAAGCCCACAGCTAAATTTTTCTCAAAACATAAGCTCCTTCCATCAAAATAAGTTAGGTGTCTGATCGTATACAAATTCTACATATTGTGGCTTTAACATGAAATACATTTGATGAAATGGTTTTAATGCAGATTGTTTGTTTGTTATAAAAGATGTTGTATTTTTCTCCGCTTTTATAAAATTGTTAAATAATCGGACCGAAACAAAGACATTTGATTTAATGTAACGTGTTTTGAAGTGAGAGCTACAGTGTAGTCAGTGAGCATTAGGTCCCAACAGAGAAGACTTTAGTTTATCACCATAAAAGAGGAAATAATCACTTCTTCTTACACAACAGAAGACTACAAAAATTTGTTTTTTCTTTATTTGTCCAGGCAATAGGGTAAGGGTAAGTTCCTCTTTGTTTCTCCCCATGTGATGCAGTCACATGCCTCAGATCATCAGCATTCCTCTGTTATACTGTGTGCCAAGGACTCTTCTTCTATTAGTCACAGTCTAGCAAGTAATATTTGTATTTTATCTTCAGTGTCTCACGGTATAGTAGGATATACTGTTATTTTGAGAAGACATTTTATTTCTCAAAATCGACTTGGAGGGTACTTCTGTTTTTCAAGGGCCTCTAGTGCTGGCCTCTCAGCAGAAAGCATATTGACGTCTTTGTTTTTCCCATGGTACACTCAATCTGTTGTCCTTCATTGCTTTACAGTTTAACCTGTTTCTTGTAGAAATTTTCCCAAGGCCTGCAATGTATGGGAAGACATCCTGGTTGATCACCCCACCGATATGCTGGCCCTCAAGTTTGCTCATGACGCGTACTTCTACATAGGAGCCCAAACCCAGATGAGGGACTCTGTGGCCAGGGTGTTGCCGCACTGGAAACCACATATGCCTCTGTCCAGGTACAGAAGACGGGCATACATTACAAGAGAAGCATTTTGGATAATCACATGAACTCAATTATCTCAATGTATTGACGTAGTTATAGATATCCACAGTCACAATAAATAAAATACAGAGCAGTTCTCCTTTAAAACATACAAACATGCATATATATATATATATATATATATATATAGCAAGGTGCTTTATATTAGAAACAACACATTAGTTCTTTTCAAAGATTTCAATACAGAGTCCCAGATCTTATCGAACACCTCTCCTGATAAATGGAATAGATGAGTAAAAGTTCTTGTTCCTGTACTTTGTAATGAGAGATTTTCTGTGTGTTTGTGTCCTCAGCTACCTGAAAGGACTGTATTCCTTTGGTCTTCTGGAGACTCACTTCTATGATCAGGCTGAGAAAGAAGCCATGGAGGTGAGAGTTTCGTCTCCATTATAGTCTGTTGTACACGTTGCTGTCATTATCGTAGCTGGGTGGTCTAGGCTGTCTGTGCCTGCACTGAATGTGTCATTTGGATTCCGCAAGTAATTCGCTGCCGAACGCCAATAACAGGCAGCTCTCTAATGTAAGACTCTTCTGTGCTGAATGCGTAATGCATACAAAGTAGCTGTGACATGAGGGTCACTCGAAAAAAGATTGAGGAAGATCATAGACCAAACATAAGATTGTGCATGCCATTATTTTTGAATTGTCATTTTAGTCTGGTGTAAGAAATGTATCATTTGTTCTTCTTCTTACTTGAAACCCTTGTGCAGGGCCTTGCTCTGGCTCCAGATGACGCCTGGGCTGTCCACTCTATAGCCCATGTTTATGAGATGACAGCAGAGGTGGACAAAGGCTTGAAGTTCATGGAGGGTAAAGAGAAAGACTGGCAGGTATGCCCTTTGGCGCTGTGTTTCTTCTGATGAATCCCATCCCAGACACTTGACACAAGTTTGTCATTGAATTCAGTTACAAATTGAAATATCCCAAGGGAAGATATTTCAAAATGTGTTTTTAATTCCAGGTATCTGACATGCTAGCCAGTCATAACTACTGGCATTGGGCTCTGTACTTCATCGAGAAGGTAAAGATTATAATGAGTTTTCTCAGTCATGCAAATACTTGGCAGTAGGAGTGTTTGTGAAACTTGTATTTATGATATCCTCTCCCCTGGGTAATTTGAAGTCTGGAGTTGATTATGTTTCAAGATCAATTTGTGTTTGCATCTGTGCAACACAATCTATCAACCTCGCTTATCTCTCAAGTCTGACGTTAAAATTCATCTTTCTCCCCTCCTCCTCCTTTTCCTCCTCCACAGGGCCAATACGAAGCCGCTTTGCAAATATACGATTCTCAGGTTGGTTTGTTTTGAGAGTTTGCATCAACACTTTTAAGGGTATGTCTGTACATACAAACTGAGTCCTTTCAAGAGCCTTGCATGTGCCGTGCACAGGGGATGCAGACTAAAAGCAATGTGTTGTGCTTGTTGGGAGTCAAGAAAGCAGGTGTGAACAAATGGAAGTCAAATCTATGTGAAGATGTGAGAGCCCCATGCCACCTGCCCCCCCAGCCCCCACCCCTTTCAGTGTCAACTGCCAACACGTTTCTTCGCTCTAAAAATAGGAGTGACTATTTTAAAGTAAAGCCCTTGCATCATGTAACATACCACTACTAAAAGTCTGAACACAAAAGACATTATTTCATCAAGTTAATCCATTAATGTTTGACTCCTCACATCAGGGGAATCCAAAAAGACACAAACGTGTATTTTTTTAAACTTTTACTTTCATTGTGTTCCATCCTTCAGTGTTTAAGATGAATAATAAAAGTTTGTCCGGTTTTCCTAAGGTATTCAGACGTTGTAAAGCCAGTGGGTCCATGTTGGATATTGTAGATGCCAGTTCAATGCTCTGCAGACTGGAAATGGAGGGTAAGATATGGGCCAGTATGGGAATTCAGATATATTGGGAACCACTGTCTGCAAATTGGGAAGGGAGTTTTGTTCTCCTGGTCCGTCTAACACATATAACATCAATCAGAGTTTGTTTTAAATTCTGGAAATGATGTGTGTCATTGCACTGTTCTAAATTTTCATTGGCCTGATGGGCTGAAGTACGACTAATTTGAGATAATTTAAGAGAGGCTTAAGTGAAAGTGCTAATGAGGTGAGATAATCTCAGTTATCATACCTCATTAATCTGAAACTCAAGGTGCAGTGCTGGAAACGGGTGTAATTACAGCCGTAAAGCAGACCCTCTGACCACATTTGTTCTTATATTCATTGTGTTGGTGCATCTGTCAGGTGTGTGCGCAAAGGACCGTTGGCGAGAGCTGCTCCAGGTAACGCAGCCTCACACCGATGATCATGTGACCTTGTTTAACGACCTCCACTTCCTCATGGCGTCGCTGGGAGCTAAAGAGAGCGGGACTTCTCGACGTCTGCTGGAGGGCCTCCAGGAGTTGGCTAAGTAAGTTCTGCTCCATTTCTTCTCTTCAGTGCACACCTTACCACCCTGTGAGCCTTACATAAGAGCCGCACAGGCCTTATGTAAAACTGAGGCAGAAACAAGCCTGAGCGTAGGATGGTGAGTTAGACAGCAGGTGCAGTCAGAGATAGAATTCCAAGAAGCAGTCCATCTCAGAGACCAGGGTCTTCTCTGAAGCAGATGTACCAGCAGCTGCTTCCTCTGTGGAGTTTTGTGGTTATAATGTGTTCTGGCATCCCTGACCACTGGCAGCCTGTGCTCTCCAATTAGTCCACCACACACAGAGCACAGAAAAGCTGCCATTCAAAACCAGTTCTTTGAATTGTCATGTCAGGGCACAAGAGTTTGGGGAAAATGCAGCTTCAGGGACGGAGAGCAGCTCTTGAAAGTCAATTCTTGAGTAAAAAATTTAAATGTTCTTCTCAACACAGCTCTGCTGAGGACATGTTTGAGCTTTGCATTTATTTCATTCCATCACTCACATATACCGTGTCACTTTTATTTCCTCGGTTTGGAAGGATTGCACAGTTTTACATAATCCATATTTTGCCATAATTACATTTTACATACTTCCTGTTACAGTCGTAGGCCGTGCACAGCGGTATGGAATCCTTGGCCTTGCAGTGAATTGAAGCCCACTCAGATGTTTATGCCTTTCACAGTTCAGCATAGTAATGCTCTAATACCCTCGTCAAGCTGTAGAAAGAGCTTTTTTCCAGAAGATGTTGTTGATGTTGAGGTTAATGATTAATGATGACATGTTGGCATCATTCATGGTTTTCATTTCATTGAATTTAAGAGTTTCTTCTATAAAACTGACAGTTATGTAGTGAAGTTACCTTTTAATCCTAACTTAGCGCTCATTGAAAATGATCATTTTAAAGGACCAGCCTACGATCATGACTTGTGACATCACAAGTAGTTTGGAAGCCAATCCTGGTTCAATATTCAACTTGCAAAAGTGTGCTGTTGAAACTTGAAGCCTCCAGCGCAACTGACTTTACAGTGAAGCAGAAAGCAACTGTTGTCCAGCAGTTCAACTTACATTTATAGATTCTGGATTTTTAATAAAGAATTTTAATACGATAATTGAATATTTTTCAATTAACATATCAGATACAAATTATTATTCAAAGTAGAGCACTGGAGGGGATCTATAATATCTAAGTAAAGGATTTTTTCTACTCTTCAAAACATATTTTAATAAGTCTCGTATGAATTTAATAAATATGCAACATGTTGCATCATCTCCTCCTTTCCTCATTGGTGAAACAGTGAGTGGTATATAGATGGTAAATAATAAGTAATAAATAGAAAAAACATGATATGCTTGCCATTCCTAAATGTTCACTCCAACAAACATTCCTCCCCCTGCACTAGTTTCTAATCCTTCCAGCGGTACAAGTCTTTGCTTGTGTTGTAAACCCCATCTTTCCTTCAGAGAGCCACGGGACAATCAGCAACATCAGCTGGCTGGGACTATCGGTGTACCAATGTGTCAGGCCATGATGGAGTACGACCACGGCAACTACAATCAAACTGTGGAGCTACTGTACCCTTTACGCTACCGCACGGTAGACATAGGTGGCAGTGATGCTCAGGTGAGGTCCGCAAAAATGGATAACTGTGGTAAACTCAAAGCAAGCAAGAAAAATGAAACATAATCAAGAGCAAACCAAACTGCAGTTCTCTTATGCGCTGTTGAAAAGCGTTCAGCCTTGAGGCTGTACTTTGTTCGGATACCATTGATCATACTGTATTGTTTTTTGAGCATAACAGAAATCCCTGTTGTGAAACAGGCGCGCAGTGAAAAACACTGTGCATAAGAGCAAAAGCCTTTTAGTCCAGGAACATACAGAGTGTAAGAATGTGGAGCACAGTGTGCCAACGTATGAATAATGAATCTCCATGATGCATGCTGATGGACTTGCAATTTATGTTCTTTGTGTTAAGAAAAAAACTGTTCCCCAAGGTGCAACAACGTACATACATACAGTATAAGACATATGCGTATAAAGACTATATACAGTGTTGGAGCAGGTTTGTGTTTACTAATGGGTTTGTTCATTGTTGTTTTCAGAGAGATGTCTTCAATCAACTGCTTATTCATGCAGCCATTAAATCAGAGAATAAGCACCACCAGAAACTGGGGAGGTAATGCACAACAGAGATCTCAGGCCAAACAGAATGCCTCAATCTTTTCTACGTTCAGTGCGGTGAAAATCTGCTGACAGATTATGGGAGAAAAAAGAAAGATCTTGCATTATTTTAAGCCCTGGATTTGATCATGATATCGTATAGATGCTGCTAGGGCTGCTGTCCACTCGGGTTTTCTTTAGTTGCGGACTTTCCATGTGCATATAGAACCCAAGCTGTATGCTCTCATTATATAACCGACATCTCCAGTGTGTACACCATGTTATATTTTCAGTATTGATCTGGTCAGCCTCTCAGCTTTTAGTTTCTCTGAATCTGTGATGATCTCTTTGTGTTGTGCTAAATTTCCTGCAGATGTCTTCTGGCGGAGCGTAATGCCATGAGGCCAAACTCCCCTTTGACTGATCGTCTGATGCAGAGAGCCCTGGCTATTCACGACTAGACTGTCTGCAAGGTGCGCAGAGCAGTTCCCATGCAAAAGACACGCATCAAAGCAACACCATAATCTGATGTGCTGGTGTTTGGCTTTAGGAAACTCCTTTACCTCCTTTAAACTCCAAACATCTGAACAACAATCTGAAACTTTTAATGTAGAGCTCAGTGTCCTTTTTGATTGCTGACCTATTAAGCTTTTGAAGTGAACTAATTTGCACATTTATCAAGCGTATGAGCTAATATGAACCACAGGTTGCCAATTTTCATGATAAATCGTATGAGTATAATACATAATCACAAGCTTTATGCATGTTGATTCTTTTAGCTAACAAAACTGACACATCTAATCAAAATAAGGCAGTGTAACTTTTGTTCTGCTGAATTTTATTAGCAAACATCACATTTAAAAATAAATTATTTTTCAGAAATAATATCCTCATTTCAAGATCAATACAAAAACCATGTCCAATAAATATACACTTTGCATGTGATGACTATTTGAGTAACACAGAAAAGTGCACCACACTGTTATGCCCGCAGACAACAGCACATTAAAAATAAGAAATGTACTCAAACGCCGCAGTGAAACAGTAGCTGTTAAAACAAAAGAAGATGTCCTTGCACATGTTAGAGGAGCTGAGCGAAGAACTGTAAGTTCTTTTCTTCCCTTCTCTTCCACTGTGTTGGCCCGCTCTCACAACACTGAGGTAATCTCATCCTGGATCTGAGAGATCAGCATCTGGGACAGCACAATTCCTGCAATCTAGAGTACAGCAGCAGGGGGGGGGGGTCATTTGGCAAAGTGAGGAAACGTTGAATTGTGTCACTTGAAATAATTCTATGCTCACATTCACGGGATTCTAACACTTTATACATATCACTTCCTATAGAGCTGATCAAGTGTTTCTCACAGCGAGAACGCGCACATCTGGTGACAAGTGCATCTTTTAACAGAGCTTTTCAATAATTAACAGTTTGATTCAAATGCGGCTCGTTATGCAGACAAATCCTGTAATAGTGTTTAGTTAGGATGTGCAAGACAGAAAAGAGAACTTCATCATCAGATTTACTGCACATCAAAGCAGCCGCAGTACTAATGCAATTGTTTTGACAGGACTCATGGGTAATTCACATGCTTCCCTTTTACCCGAATCTTTGGGGACCCAATCAGCCAGATATGAGAGCGAGAGAGATCGGGCTAAATATCCAGCAGCAAAGCAGCATGCTGTGTGAGAATGCAATGTGACAGTACCTGTAATCCATTTGATAAGTAAGCAGACTAATTATTAAGAGGCAGCTTTTGATAAGTTCTAATTTGATTTCATGGCCTATCTAAAATATTCACTTAGTTATCAACAGTACTTAATGCGATGGGATTTGAGGTATCATCACTATTCTCCTTTCTTGCACTTAGTGTTACATTATCACACGCAGACTGCTACCGCGGTTGCATATTAACCTGCACTCTCGGTCTAGAACAGTGTATTAAATGAATAATGTGGAGTTAAAATTTTATTGTCCCATTGCGCCTAGTTATTGCTGTCTAGGTATAACCCTCCATTTAAAATCTGTTATATCCCAATGGCCTGCCATTAACCCTACACCTTGTTGGTTTCTTTCAGAATAAGATTTTTATTGGATTTTCTTTCTCCAACGTCTTTCTCGTACTAGGATGACGTTATTCTATGTGAGAGGCTCTGAACTTGTGCCGGGAAGTTGTTGGAAGCTCTCCAAATGATTTGTATGTGTTACTTGAGGAAAGGTGCAGGGTCCTGATTGATGAAGTGCTCTGATTATTTCGCAGCCCCGTCCAAATGCAGCATGCCGTTCTGCCTTTGAGGGAGCAGGGTCCATCAATATGTTGATTGCCACACTCTGTGTGGTGAGCCTCCATTTGATGCCTCTATTGACTCGTGCGTGTGTGAGCTTACTTAAGAGTCATTACAACCCAGAGTTGCCGTAGGTTACCAATGGCAAAGGACTGTTGCCAATTAGAGCACAGCCTGCATGAAGTAAGTGCATGTGTGTGGGTTTACCTGAGGCAAGGCCAGACCCAGGGCGAGAGCGCCCACCAGCAACAGATGGGACTCGATCCACATCACTGCTCTGTCCGCACAGCCTACCGGGTAGATTGACTTGTTTGCCTCAAGGTAGTTCTGGGTTTGAATCCCAAAACCGCACATAGTGTTGATCACAGCCTGCACACCAGATGGACAAAGGCAAAGAGAGAGAGACGGAAAACATGAGAGTTTTGAAGATTGCATTTAATCTTTTTGTCATGACAGATTAAACCTGAAACACTGGCAGTAGTGTTCAGAAGATGCTGCTGTTTCCCATCTCTGTTGTGACAGCCAAGGGAGAGTTTTGCAGAAGCCTGTTGAATGCAGAGACTTGGAATAAAAAAGAAGAAAGAAAGCAGCAACAGAGTGAAACAGCCACGTCCATTTGATGTGACAAGGACAGCTATTCAGCACCTGAAGCAGCCATGCAGTTACAGGTGATAAACAGCAGGTTGCAGCACTGCATCAGCTCTTCTAGTCTTTTAATTAATTGATTTTTCACCCATGTAGAAAAAGGTTGCTGTGATCTGTTTTCCGTGTAGCATGATGTATAATCAATATGTGTGATGGATCTACATGCACTCTTTAGTTTTCTGTCTTCACACAAATTAGGATGATGGCCTGCGAGCTGTGCTGCTGTGTGTCTGCAAAGAGGTTACACAAGCATTTTGGACGTTTCTTTTTACATACAGTATTTACAGATATACTGGTTGTGTGCAAGCATGCATTCTTATCTGCACACAATTAATTTCTTATGCATGTGCAGGCAGCTGTGTGTTTTATTCTGTGTAGACAAAATATCATAAAACCTTTATGAAAAAGACATACATCTTGTAACAGGGAAATCACCACTTCCAACGCTGCTGCATAGGTTAGTCAAGTTACTCTAGGCTGCATATCAGACTCCATATCAACACTGACCTTTATGTCCCAGTTGGTAAACTTCAGCTTGTGTAACTCTTGGTTGATGCAGTTTGTCTGGCTGGATGTTAGAGACTTTTTCCCTTGATTATTATATCAGTCTGAACTTTGTTTTATTTGCAAATCACCCCATGGAGCAGGCTCATGACTTACTAAGACACTGCAGTCGCACACAAGCTGGAGATTCTTCACAAGGGAGAAAGTGATTGGTCATTTTCCAACCGGTTCTTTGCACAACAACTTATTTCCCCCAAGGGAAAAGAAAATAATACCAACAGCAGTTTCTACCTGCAGATGTAGACATGTTGATGTCGCCTCCAGGCAAAGAAATAAATAGCTTCTGCAGTTTTGACCCACTTGTGTGCTCATCATAATGTCAAAATAATGCAAATACAGTTTGTTATTGTCAAGATACTCTGGCTTCATTTTAGCGCCCACAGACCAGTAACCTGATAATCAGGAAATTTACATTTGATTTCAATTCATTCATTAAGCCTGACAGAGTTCATGTTAGCCCTGGCAGAATTCATTTTCAGGTAACTTAGTGTTGTTAGTCAACTTCCAACAACTGCCTTGATCTCTTCCATGCTTGTCGCCATTTTTCCGTCACTATTTTTCCTGACCATAGCTTTGTAGCTAGACTGGGTGTCACCAGTCTTAATCCCATGTAAAGAGCTCTGATTGGTCAGTTGTCTATGAACTGGGGGAAACGGCTGTTAACACCGGACCTATTTGAATTGCTGAACAAATCTGAGATGTGGGCAGAAATTCAGAAGTCGGACCAGGCTAATGTTCTTTGCCTGTTAAAATTGCAGGTAGCATATATGTTCAGAAGCCATTACTTTCCATCATCCTACATACCTACGTTTACAGTTCTCTTTCATAGCATCTTAACAATCTCACTCATGTTACTTAAAGAACCTAAGTTATGTAAGTAACCGACTTTTAAACTGTAGCTGTTGTATACTTTTGAACTCTAGGTTCAGTTCCAGAACCGAAGTCTGAAACTTGGTGTGCACCTTGGACCTCAATTAGTTGCTTCACATTACTCTGACATCTCTTTTTATAGCTAACTGAAGCTAACTGCCATTCAACCTAATACAATTCTTGTGTTTTGTAAGTCACTGTACAGCTAACCGTTTTCTATGAAGCTTTGTCCACACAGTGTATGTCATGAGGCCACATAGAAAACACGCACCTCTCCAGGAACAGGAGTGCAGCAGGAGTAAGGCACAGCACAGCGCTCGGAGCTGGGGTTCTCACGCGTACAATTAAAGTACAGGTTCCAAGACCAGTCTGTGTAGTTGTTCCACCCACAACACTTGAACTGAGTGAGAGAGAGGGAGGGGGGGGCACAGCAGAGGCATATATTTAGAAACATGGCCAGGCTCTGTACTGTACATCCTGCCTGTCTGGGCTTCTCCCATGGGAAAACCCGGGCTCTCAAGTGTGCCAGCGTGTGCAGATGGAAGAGGAATATCACATGAAGAAGACCTGCAGAGTACAGGAACTCTATGTAACTTGTAGCCTCTCATGTGGAAAACTCTCACTGAGGCCAGAATAACATGAGACATACAGCTCTGTGGTCTGGTTGTGGTTTCCTGGTTTAGTGCTCAGACATATTCAATAAACCACTAGCTGTGATCAGTTTGACATGTGTGTGATGTGGATTGCTACAGACACAAACACAGCCACTCTAGCTAAGTGGAATTGGCCAGGGCACCTCTTTCTGGATGTAATCCATCAGGTTCTGCAGATCCAGGTCATCCCTGTAGTGCACGATGGCTTTCTTCACAAAGTTTCCCAAAGCATCCCGAGTCTAAGAGAGGGGACATGGAGGAGTTTGAAAACAGAATAAAAGCTTTAATATCAACCTTGCTGTGTTCCAAAGATATTCATTCTGGTGAGCTTTAATAACTTAATTTAAATTGCCAGAGGTGAACTTATCTACAAATGTGTCTATAACCAGGCTCCTAAGGTGCTCAGTGATATGGTGAACCCTTTCAGGTTTTGTGGCTCAGTTAATTACTTTGGCTGCATCTATGGAGAATTGCAAAGTGCCTTTTTGTGAAACTTCCTTTGCACAGACGCTGTGGAAATCCTCTCATAACTCAAAATGGATCATATCTGGGATAATTTCTAATCTAAGTTAAAACCGTGTCTGGAGAGTGATCAGACTTCATAGTTGGATCGGGCAGCTTTCTTTGGATTTCATCTATTTTTACAATTTCTTTTTTTTTTTTTTACACATTTTTATAGTTATTTGCATAAAACAGTATTTATGTGCATATTGTTGCATTGTCCTGAAAATGTAATTTACTTACAAATTAGCATTTGGGCTATAAACACTTAAATGCGGCATTAGTCTCCTCATTGAATATTCTATACCTTTGTATCTGTCCATATTAAGAGAAACTTAATTAATGTTAAACATCCTCATGTTTGCATTGAGCATCCTCTGGGATGTATCTCGACAAGACTGCAGCCTGTTGCAGTGTGATGGCTGCGGGAGGGCAGCATAACAATAATAATAAAACCATTCATGCCTCCGAGATCAATAAACACTATGCATACCAAATGTAGATCACATACGCAGTTTTAACGCTATTTCAGCTGCGATGGATAATTGCTTGAACTTACCCATTTGTTATTATAATGTGGTAATTTTCATCAGCTCCACTTGAGCTGAATAAACAAAACTCAGACGAAATACAAATTAAATACATTGATTTGTTTGAATAATCTGTAATGAGAAATTCAGACTAAATGAGGTTGATTCAGACATTAAAACTGAGTGCTACTTTATTTTGTTAGCTTTCATTGTGCATGATATATTCCTTTTCAGGGTATAAATGAGGCCTGGCATAGTTAATACTTAGTTTTTCTATTCTCACATATAAATAGAATGTTTGAAAAGGTATTTCATGCTAATTGCCGTCCTTTAAAATTCAGAAACAAGGAAGGCCATAGTTATACAGACTAAGTTCAGATGTAATATATGGTAATAGGAGCATTGTATGCTAATAAACTGCTGAACTTTAAAATTTCATTAAGCTTGAAATGAAGTTCTGTGAGCAGTTTGCTGAAGGCTTTCTGAATTGTTCGTATTACAGCCCGTGTTGAAACAGGTTATGTTGATAAATTCTGAGCTGTATCAAAATAGCCCAAAATCTTTATCCTGAAGTAGTTTTTACTAAATTGTGTTAGGATTTTTACAGCGCCTGTTTCTCATTTTACGTGGTACAGTATGCTCGTGGGCCTCAGAGCCCACCCTCACACCTCCCCATGTCATTAGCGGCAAAGTCTCCTTCAAGGGATCTGTTGAAATGGAACATTTGGTTCCACTTTGAAGTGCCGAAGCATTTGAATCATTCAGAGAGGAAGGATGCTGGGAGAGTTGTTAAACTGCTCTGTTTAGCAGCAGGCAGTCCTAGTGCTGACAGAGAACACCAGGGAGAGCAGAGAGGTATTATTGGGCGCCAGCCACCTCACCACCATACACTGATGTCAGGGAATGTTGCCACTGCTGGCTGTTGTGTTTTTATTCTCAGTGGAACCATAATAGGATGTTTCTGTAGGAGATAAGTGAATGCTGGAGGGGGCATCCTTCCCTTCCCCCTAGCCTCCAAATCAGTCACAGGGGTCATATACAGGGCTCAGACGGATACACAGGATTGCACATTTATGTACATGCATGCACTCACTGAGCGGGTCGCCTGGCCTCATTCAGACACAGGCACTTTTATTCAGTGATACCCCCACAAGGGATAATTCTTAAAAGTAAATGGACAGAAAATGAATCCTCCACACACTCCATATGTTTATTATTTGGAATGTCTCTAAACTCTAGTGTTTTTTTAGTATGCGTACATACTTTGAATACCCTTAATTCACTTTTCCAGTGAAAACAAATGCCATGCTCAAAAACTGCTTGAGGGGGAATTAGAATGAAGTACATGTAGGGAATTGAGACACTAATAAATGCAACCTGTAAAGCGGGTCACTGCTTCATATTAATTAGTCACAAGCAAGAAACAGTCGGGAACGACCTCTGGCTTATTACAACTTGAGTATTTATGATCCTAGCTTGAGCCATACATTTGGTCATTCTCAAAATCATCATTTCTTTGGAGGTAAAACCAAAAGTGAACTATGAAAACTATGAAAATAAGACCCAAGTTGCAATAAACTGGAATAATCCAAGTTTAAGTCAGTGCGTCCTAGAGAGAAAAGTAGGTTTTTCTTTCTGTTCTCGCAGTCTACAAAACAAACCTGAAACACATTTTCAGGGCCTAAAGACACAACTCATCTCCACTTTAGCACAGTTGTGTTGATGTTTTTTTTTTCTGTGTATGCTGTTCGGCTCAGACATTGACAAGACCTTCCCCCCTGTGAGCTCAGTGGGCCCATCTGTGGCTTCAGATGCCATGCCTTATTAACTTTTATACACTGTAGTTTACAAATGTACAGAATTTCCTAAAGCTGTGAAAGAATACACTAAATCAATGGAGCTGAGGGGCATTCATGGTTGATGGTGGTGACACTGTGGAAGAGAACTGGAGATAAAATGTGACCTTAAATTGACTTTGTATTATAGAATAACTAAGCTAGTGCACAGAATTGTCAGTAATAGAGACGAGTACCTGATCGGAATAGAAGAAGCCCAGAATTGCTATGGCCAGCTGGGTGAGGAAGACCAGTGTCAGGCTGAAGGAGAACTAGAATAAGAAAAGACACAGACATGTAAACATAGTCTGACTAAGACAGAATCATAACTGTCAGATGTGTTGCTACACACCAGATATAATACTTGGCTCTGGATTAAGTGTAATTTGAGCTACAGCATTGGAAGCAATAGTGCCAGTATTAGTAATGTGTCTATTATGTCTGTTACTGTCTTGAGGAGGCGAATGTTCTCTCGCAGGGCTCCGATGCAACCACAGAAAGTGATGAAGAACATGACCACCCCCACCACAATTAGGATGACAGCTGGGTCGATCAGGAACGTGTCCCGCACTGTGTCTGGAAGAAAGACAGGAACACAACAGCCCCTGTTCAGATATCTGTCCTCCTCTACTCCTACCTTTGCTTCTTTTCCTCCCTGTTTTTATTTCTATTTTCCACCCTCCTTTCTAATATTTATTCCCTCCCTCACACCCTTTTTTCGTTTTCCCACCCTCCCGTCCAACACTGGCTCCCTTCATTCTCTTAAAATATCAGTGATCTGTGGTGGATTATACAGGATACAGAGGTGGAATCAGTGGAATGAGCTCAGGTTAATCCTTTTTGTTGTCCATCTACTATATATTACAAATTAAATGTGAAAATAATAACAGAAAGTAAAAGAAGGATAAAGCTAAATCTCACCGACCCACTAAACATAACAAGCTATCACTTTGTGTTAGGGTAGCTCGACAGGTGTACAACTAAAAGAAGCTGCCATCTCAAACCAACACAGCTGGAGAGGCTGCAATGTATGAAGGAACAGTTTAACACAGTTCTTTTATTCACTGTGAACACAAAGCAGGAACAGAAATTACATTTTAAAAATGTTCCCTTTTTATATGTGTAACACAAGATAATAAATATAATTGATGTGTCCTTGTGTGTACCTGAATGCTGAAAAAGCTTGTCATGTATGTACCTGTCGCTTTCTGGACTTTAGCATACACCCCAATGGCAACAATCAACAAGGAGAAAACCTGGGAAAAAGAGGGAAAGTGTAAAAGTTCAAGCACAAAAAGACTCGAATCAAATAGCACGTTGAGCAGATCACTCATTTTCTGTTCCTTTTCATGGTTGCTTGGATCTGATTGCGCTTCACATTTTCACAAAATTTAACATCAAGTAGTTTCCAATCATCTAACTGGACACGGATAGCATTAAATAAAGTGTTTTTTGTAGAGTTAGATGAAAAGATTGATCTACTCTCATATCTGTCCATTAAATGTGAAGCCACAGCCAGGAGACTGTTAGCTTAGGTTAGTATAAAGACGCAGGGGGAAACAGCTAGCCGGACTCTGTCCAAAGGTATAAAAGATGCACTATCAGCACCTCTAAAGCTCAATAATGAACATGTTTTATCTTGTCTACTCCGTACAAAAAATGTTTAGACACATTTCTTTGGCTAGCTGTTTACCCCTGCGTCTTTATGCTAACTTAAGCTAACCATCTCCTGGCTTTAGCTTCAGATTTACCGTACAGACCTTAAGAGTGGTGTCGGCTTTTTCATTTAACTCTCGACAAGAACAGGAATAAGTGAAATTCCCCAAATGTCAAATTATTCCTTGAAAGTTTGGATACGAATTTGGGATCCATAAGAACACCTGTATCAGTATGTAAGTACCAAATGTAAGTAGTATAAGTTGCCATCGCAAAACCACCAGTTGTTGATCTATAATTCATCTGGGTGCATGCTTTATTTCGATGTGTGAAAATATGTTGCTTCCAGTGCACTGGCTGTGTTTTGAACAGACTGTTTGCACTGTCAACCAGGACAGGTGTGATGGCTGCAGATTAGCAATGAGCCTGAGCCTTTCCTCAGGTGCTGAGTATGCAGATCGTCTGTAACCATGGCAACCAAGCCCTTTTATACATTTATGACAAACAGGCAGATGGATGATAGTGGGGAAAAAACAAACAAACATATGGACCTCTACTTTAATCATTGAAGGGCTTTAATGTGGAACACCGAAGTGGAGAATACATTTTTCAAAGTCAATCTTTCAGAATTCAAAACGTATTTCTTTGGTTTTTACTTCAGTATTGTTGCATGAGAATCCCTGTTGAGTATAGAACTTGACCTTGCTTAGAAAATAATGGTTATTATCCACCCAAGCTTTACTGAGCAGTATTTTGATTATTGTAGGTGGACTATACATAATTCTTTTTTTCTTCAGTGTCTTGAACTACAATGGCAGAGAGAGGAAAAATCAGAGAAGGTGAAAGAGGGAGAGAAACGAGAGATGGTGTGTGTGTGTGTGTGTGTGTGTGTGAGAAGTTCAGGGCGCTGATCTGACCTGCTCTGTGCTTTTCTAAAAAGAGAACACAAAACATTACAGTTGCAAAAAAAAATTAAGCTCCTACTGTGTAAAATATTGAACACAAAAGAGACGAAGGCAGCCCACATTGTGCATTTAGCGGATGAAGGGAAGAATACCAACTTTAATGAGGTCTCAAAACAGCGACAACATTGAGGCACAGACTGGCATGTGTGCGCTGTAAGTAATGGTGTTGCTTGAGCACTTGTAAAGCTGCTAAAGACGTTCACCCTAACAGAAAGCACACAATAAAATAGCGAGCACAATGGAAAATAGGTGGAATTAGAGCTTCCTATTGATTGTGTTGTCAACACTAATTTCCCTCCTTGATTGTTTTTCTCACCTTGAATAGCAATCTGCATGGCTTGGCTTTCATTTCCAGCCTCCAGATTCATTGACAGTCTCCTGATTACTAATTGTGTACGTGTCAATGGTCAATGTGTGTGTGTGTGTACAGAACGCTCTTTGTTCAGCCTGTATAAACATGGTTTTGTTTCTGTCTGAAAGGCCTGTATTGGATCTCTGGAGGTCACGAGGATCCATGTTCCATTGAATCATTTGCTGTCTAAGAGGTGTAATTTATATTTGGCAGCCTTCACGTGCAACCCAATTTTTTCATGTGCTCTTGAGAAGTAAATTGTTACTTTAAAATGGAATGTTTATCTCCCTCACATCTTAGAATCAATAGTCTGCCTTGACGAGACAATAGCTGATAAAACACAAGACATCGCTGATGCACATTTTCTTTGGAACTGAAGTGTTTAAAAGATTTTTGAAAGCAAAGTTAGTCTTTTTTTTTTTTTTACAGATATTCTCTGTTGTGTAGGAGTATGTGCACCTGCAGCTCCGTTTGTCATTTTGCCACTGGGTGTGCTTATGTGAATACGGGTACACACACACACACTGAATGTATTCCAGTTCTGTTTTCAGGCTTTTCAAAGGGATGAATCAGGCTTCTCCCGGTGGATTGTGTGCGGAGGTGAAAGCCAGCTGAACTGAGCCATGGGGACACAGGGACAAAGGCCTGATGGATTAGGGCTGCAGTGTTCACTTCTGAGCCTGTGTCTGATAAACAAAGTCAACACAAGCCGAGCTGTGTGTCTGCTTGGGCTTCAGTTATTGCTGATTTGCTTTAAACACAGTAAGAGAGCGGCACCCGAGCTGTGTTTGCGTAGGATTGGGTGAACAGGGATATGATGGAGGTGTAGGGACTCCATAGAGATACAGATGTGATATGTGCTCACAGTAATGTAGTAGGAAAGTGAGGGAGTCAGAGAGGGTCTTAACAGTGTTTGTGTGAAAGCAACTGCTGCGGGGCGAAGAGTCTGATAGATGGTTTAATGGCTGGATCAAAGTGCATCCTATATCTCTAACAGTCCCTGTTGTCTCCTGGCCTTTTGGTGACACTAACAACCACCAGAAGAGCTTGTATAATCTGAGCCCTTTGTACCCTTCGTATATACTGTATCCCTACAGCTCTGTCAGATGAACGACACCACCCGCCATGTTCCAGATGTGTTCATCTGAGTTGATTTTAAACCAGAGGTTATTTAGCACTATTAATTACATAAAAATGGATATTGTATGGATACAATCAAGTTTCAAATAAGTGAACTGTCAATGTTTAGATTGGTTTCTTATTACTACCACATTTATCCAATACAGTTTATTAATTGTTAGCTAAAGGTAATGGCTAAACATTTTATTTCAATTTTAAAATATACTTTTTCAACCATTTATCCAAAACCTTTAGCAATTTCAACTGTTTTTAATTTACTCTAAGCTATCTAATTTAACCAGTCAACCAATATATTTAGCTATCTATCTTTAGCTATAATCATTTCCAAAACCTTTAGCAATTTCAACTGTTTATCAATTACTCTCAACCATCTGTTTTAACCATTTAGCCAATACTTTTATCTATTTCAACCATTTATCCATTCATTTTAGCTAACTGTTTAGACATATCTCTGCTTGCTTGCTCGCTAACTGCGCTTCACACACTCTCAATCTGGTGTTTGGGTGCTGAATCAATATGTGATTTTTTGTTTTTATATTAGTGTTGCTACACATACCTCCAGTAATGGCAGAGGTACCACCTGGGGTACAAGTACCCTTGGATAGGGTTCACTGCTGTAATAATATGGACTCCAAATGTGTGCAGTCATGTTGTGAAGCAATGTACCCTACAATACATTTAACCAGGGCTTTCATGTAACAGTACTTGACAGATAATATATAGAAACATTCAGATACAGAGCAGGCGTACAACGTTGCCAGGTGTTTTGTAGTTAAGTATGAGTCAGTGCTCAACTGATTTGATGAGAATGTAGCACATTTGCTACAGTGATGTATGAGCAATCTCAGTGTCCATATATAACTGTAGTAAACTTAAAATAGGTAGCAGCGGGGAAGCTGGGTGCTCCTGCCGTTTGCAGCTCCAGATACTATCTGAGTTATATTTCTTCATTTATTATTTATAAGCTTTGTTCTTTTGCCTTTTCAGTTGGTCTTCATTTTCTAGCAGATCTGACTTTTTTTTGGAAAGCTACAATTCCCTGATAGCTGGTGACTTGTATGCTCAGAAATATCAAGAATATATGTTATACCGGGACGCCATAACAGCTGTGTTGTGGTGTCTCTGAAATTCTTCAACGGTGCAACTCTACTCACCCAAAATAAGAAGCTGAAGAAGAAGAGAAAATATCGGATCCAGGGGTTGACAAAGGAGAACGTCTCCGCTCGGTTCAGATTCGGTTTCCTGTCCATTGTTTGTTGTTTTTTTTTAATTCACGTAATAGAGCTAGAGTGAGTTTTACTTCAAAACAGTCCCCAGATCCAGCCCCAACCCGAAGATACTCAGCCGCCATGTGAATCTGTGAGGAGGGGGGCGTTTTCCGGCTGTGGGGGTGTCAGGCTGGCTGAAAAAGGGGGCATGACGCTGCCCCGCCATTCTGGCAGGGCCCAGAACTGTCTATGTGGAAAGGCAGGTCAGATTACACAAAAAATATCTCTGGCTGACTGCAGCTGAATGGCCTGCAAGCTTTGGAGTATTGTCAGCCTGCTGCTAGATTGTAGACCTTCTTTCACTTCCATGCACTCTCTGTCTTGCTGTCTTTCTCTGTCGCCTCAAAGTTTCCAGATCCTGTATCATAGGCCTACAGACATATCGCCCTCGTGATTAAATGTATTGTTCTGAAAGGCTTGTGGTTCTACTCCACAAATTACAACTTCAAAGGCAGATGCTCTCTTGCAAAGAATATATCAGAATGACAGTTGACAAAGGCTGGACAATGACATCTTTGAAAGGAAGGACATCTAATGTAGTTAAAGTTAATTACATGATGCAGTTTGTTCTGATGTTTCCGCTGTGCTGTGCCCATTAGTGCTTGAGAATGAATGCTGCATTTCATCCAAATAACACTCAAATGAATCAAGAAGCGAAAGTGTCAGGCCACTTATTCTGAAATTAGATATAGATATAAAACTCAAATAATCGTCTGGCATTATGGATTATCTGTCAAACTGACCAAAGGGATTATTTGAGGATAGAAAAAAATCACATGACTATAAAGTTAATGTGAATCTATAAAAGATTCACTACTGGCTCTCTTGGAACTCTAGCTCATAACTCAGAAATGTAGTCTGTAACTGTCCTTGGCAATACTGTATGTGAATATTTAATCAGAAGGTTTTTTTTTTTTTTAAATCATTACATCAAGTGTCTCCTGAGGAGTGACAGAAGGACACAAGGTCCCTCTGGTACCTCAGTGCCTTGCTAGAAGTACATGAAGACCTAATGAGATTGATCTGTATTTTTGTTTTGATGGGAAACAGTTTTTAGTCTGTTTTAATTGAGTTTGTGCAATGTTTTGCTTACATTTTTGTATTAAGTATAGAATAGTTCAACATCTGTTGAGTTAGATGAGAGGATTGATCCTACTGTCATGTCTGTACAGTAAACATGAAGCTACTGGTAGCAGCTGCTAGCTTAGCTCAAAGACTAGAAACTAGGGGAAACAAAAATGTAAAAATGTAATATGTTTACAGGGTTAACATAGAACCTTGATTTGTTTTTACGCTTCAGTTTTTGTACAGCTTAAACAAACAGGATATAATGTGTTAATATAGTGAGCTTTAGAAGTGTTAGCTGGTTAGCTTAACATATCATAAAGACAGTGGGACATCAAAGTGTGAAACTGACTGGGGGTAACTGCGCTGGGCTAAGAAATAGTCTGTCACATAATCCACTTGTAAAACCAAGACCCTTTTTGTTTTTGTACATATTAAATTTAAAGCAAAATTTAAATTAAAATATAACATTTTAATTAGGGAGCTTTAGTGGTGTTAGGCAATTTTGTTATCTTTGGACTAAGCCAGGTAAGCAGTTCCCTCCATTTCCAGTTTTTCTGCTAAGCTAAGCAGCTGGTAGCTGTGTGTGTGTGTGTATATATATATATATATATATATACACATATATATGAATGCGGTATCTATCTTCTCATAGAACTCTCGAAACGAAGGAAATAAGCAAAATGTCAAACTCTTCCTTTAAAAACCTTCCACAGCTAGAATAGATTTTACTTTAATTGCAGTTATATAAACATTGTAAAACTAAATGTTACTGTATTTCCGACAGGGCATTTAAATAGATCTTTTGAAGTACAAATAGTGTAATGCTACAGTAAGCCTGCAGCAGTATTAGTCATGCTGTTTCTGCATGTGAAGTCATGTCAAAACAGCATGACAAAGACTAAAAAGCCTCGCTGCTGTGAAGTTAACAAGATAGCAAGTTTACTCAGGGAAACGCGACAGATTGAGAACAGATAACAGCAGAAACGACCTGCACATCACCTCCACCGCAGGTTAACAAGCTAAATAATGCTGTACGAGGACAAACTAAACACCCTCATCAAAATGAAAGCCTTTCCAATTCAGGTTAATGAAATGAGTTCTGCCAAGGATGAGGGGAAAATAATGTGAAATGCTGTAATAACAATTTGGGGGGAAAAAAGTATCCACAGTTGATTCTGTTCACTTTATTTCAGTACATGTTACTCATACAAAATAATCTGTACAAAGGCTAAAATAGGTCATATTTTTGCATAGAAGGAACAGAGATGTAAAACAAAAAGCCAGGATGGAATGGCACAATAAACTCAACTCACTATCACACATGGGCCTGATAACAATTAGGTTAAAAAAGGGATAAAGCTCCATACAAAAATACTCTGCTGCTCACTCCATGCTGTAGAAACACGAGACAAATTGGTGATGGTTCCCACTTTCATCATCTCTCTTTTGTTCTTTAAAAAAAACCCTCTGCTCGACTGGCTGACTACCATTAGCTCATCTCAGCGTCTTTAGGACAACAGTCCCTCAGGTTTTTTTTTTATTTTTTTAAAGAGGCCATTTTCAGGCAGTGATGCCACTCTCTTTTATTCAATACACCATGGGATCTGCTTTGACACTGCTTCACTTTGCTCTTCATGCCAAGTCTTGTCTTCCAACCCAAAAGAATCCAGCATCAAACACTGTTTAAATGCTGCCTATATAATTGACAGTGACACAAAAAGGGAATACATCAGGAGCATAAAGTCATTAAACATGAAAGGCAATGAGTGTACGGTATCGTGGGATTTTGTGACACTCTTTCCTTTATTTAAAAAATAGTTGATTTAGAGAATAAAGAGAAGGTAGTGCACCCCCTAGTATAGATATTCAGAGCGCTTTCACATGTAGCAGAAAAGTCCACAGGACAAGACTGGCAGGTATCACATAGTGCCACCCAGCAGAACACAACATCAAACACACCATTTCTAGAGCACCACTGCTCAGATATTCAGCGCTAGCACGGGGGAAGGATTAGGAGGAGATTACAGAAATAATGTGTCGAAGGTGGCAGAAAAAAAAAGTATGTGCATTCTTCCTTTACCAGCTCCGTTGCTTACCTGGAGTGCTTCCATTTATACATTTATTATTTTGTTCAAAATAAAACAAAAACCTACGGTCAAATGTGCCATACTACAAGATGCAAATTCTGTCAAATAAAAAATAACTATACTGACAAAAACACAAATGTACATCAATGTTACACTGCTCCTGTACTTTAAAAGAAAAAAATGGATAACGTATGGGTGGAAGGTATGTTTATGAGCACAAGAGCCATGCTGGCTTGTTAGGCAATTCAGAATTCAAAAATGGCAATGAAACTGACAATGTAAATGTGATTACAAGTGGCAGAGGTAAAGTATGACAGTAAGTTACATCAGTTGTAAAATGAGCATATTTACATTACTGGGGCTAACCTACAGTACAGGGCTGATATACTGTAGTGACATAGGCTCTGTGTTGTACAGTGTCATCTAATAGATCATGCTCTAGAAATACAAAATGGGCTTTACACTGACAGTTGTAAAAGACATACTGCAGAATATACCAGCATGTCCTAATTTAATTAAACAAGGTCCTAATACAGAAAGCATTACGACGAGCGCACAGTATATATTTTGTGGGCTTCACCCGCCGCTATAGGCCAAATTTTCCTTCTCTATTAATTCTGACTTAATTGCTTTAACTGCCTATAGCAATGTTAAAACAGAAAAGTGTTTTTGCACTTTGTAGAGGAACATCGCAAAAACGAATCCTCTAAGAAACAAATGCTTAATGGTGTCATGTTCTTACGATGAACGACAGTGAGCTTCTGTCATGAATGAAGAAAAAATAATAGTATATCGTATAAAAACAAACAAAACAGCAACAATCAATGTACAAAAATAACATCATTAAACAGCTTTTGTTAAAATGGCATTCATCCCTGCATTCTAAAAACGTGAAGGAACATTTTTCTCCGACAAAACCATGAAAACTAGGTGACAGTGGCAGAGCTGAAAGGGAGTTCACACAGAGCAGAAAATCGCAGAATGTCAGATCAGTCAGTGGCAAAGAGTTGCACAGTTTGCAGGGTGGGTCTCTGAAGTATGACGTCAGATTTGGAGACATACACTGGATTTGTTTTATTTCCACTATTCTCACAGTTTTACTGTGAGAACACTTTTCCACCCAACATAAGATGAATCAATACAACAAAATATTTATCTTGGGTTGCTTCTGAACTCCTTGCCTGCAGTAAGGGTACAATGCAGTCTGATTTACAGAACTAGTTATAGCCATTTCTACTATAACCCCTCTCGGGTGCAGAATATACCTCACAGCTGCTTCAAGGCGTCCAAAGAGCACAGCTGTATTTCTACTGTGTCAGTGCTGCCAGCTACCGTATATGTAGTGCTGGGTGTCTGCAGAGTGAGGCAGTAAATAAGAGATGTGTCGAGACTTTGTGTAGGCAGCCAAGCAGAGGAGATGTGACCGCTCGTGCCTGTGCTGTACATCAGCAGCTGTCATGTTCCCCCCCGTGGACACAGCAAGAAGAGTTGGAGCATATGGGGGGGCAGGCAGTGAATCACAGCCAGCAGGGTCGCTGCACATCACAGCCCAAATATGTTACTTCCTTATGCACAAACCCCCATCTTCCTAAAATTCAGATTAAGTCATTATAAAACCAATACAAATAAAACATATTACTCTGAGGCATGCAGGCTGCCACTGGAAGAATGTCTAATGAGTGACTCTTGGTGGGTAATTTTTGTCCATGTAGCAGCAATGCACAGTGTCTGAGTTCCAAGAGTTCATCCAAAGCAGCAAACGCTTCCATCAAGTTCTTTGCTGAGATAAGGGAATGTGGCAACATTTAAAAAAAGAAACACATAGCCTTGTTCTAAGCTAGATCTGGTCTACTCACTGACGGCTGTTTTTTAGTTGTGAGAGAAACCATCATGCCAGTCTGAGCAACGGGGACATCTCCCTGTGCCAGAGCCACAAAAATAGACCGTGTCCGAAAGCACTCCCCATTTGCAATATAGTGCGCTATTTTTACTGTCCCACATTTTCAGTATCTGAAATGTGTGCATCACACAGTGCCTTCCAAAACGGATGAATCTAATAACCAGAGTAATTGAAAACACCTTTGTGGGTGTGCAAGGCTTTTGTATCAAGACCCTTGTGAAAGGTGGCCGGCAGTGTGTGTCAACTGAAAATGACAACGTCACATCAGATAGATAAGTCTGCTGATTGAAGGCAAAATAACACCCTCTCCCATACAGAAAACAACTACGATGAACAGCGTCAAATAAGTATTGAAATAAAGCAACATGGCAATTCATTCTGATCATCAGCCGAAGGAAAATGAGTAGTCAGATGATCAAACCCTCAGATTAGCCAAACTTTTTTTGGAAGAGAAAACAAAAGTGAACAGTAAAATTCTTGACTTGAAAGTTGAATTCAAGTTCAACTTTGACCCGTTGTACTTGCTGTGGATGTGCGGACACCGTTTTCCTGTGCAATGAGGGATTATTTACAGACATTCTGAGAACTGAATGAAGTGGTAGCTAATCTGGTTAAACGGTTGCCATGTTTACAACCTGTCAGATCGTCTCACTGCTTGTTTCTTGCCTCATTGGACGTTGCTGAAATGTTGTAGCCATGTTCTTAGACCTCAGCATCTGCTTTGGTGCATACAAAGTTATCAGATCTGATGACCGCCAACCATAATCAAATGAATTCCTAAGCTAAAATTATACTTAAACTAATGATATAATAATAAGCTAATCCTTTTCACCACCGCCTCTCACATGCTCAGAAATTTGCTCAGGCCTCCTGCAGACAAAAACAGATGTGTCCTACAGGGTATGTTGCCATACCTATCTGTCTCAGCTTTGATCTGCCTACACTCCCACCACCCCCTCCTCTGTGGCTGCAAGAAAAGGATGCTTATGTAAAATTGGTAAAGTAACTGCGTGATGAGCAGGACTGTCAGCAGAGGTATTGTGTGTACGTATGGAGAATAAAGCACATTGCTTTCTGACATTTGGGAAGAAAATTATTGGGAAGGAGGGGAGAATAATGGCGGCAGGGGGAGTTGACAGCCAGAGAAAGAAAGAACAAGGAGGGCAGAGCAAATGGATGAGAGCTCAAGAATATAGAAGAGAAAGGCTCTAGCCGTCTCGGCTAACACAATTGATGGCAGCAGGGAGACAACGTGTCTGCTATGTTTTTGCCCCTTGTGCCCTAGCTTCTCCATGTTTCTATGTACTGTTTTTTTTCTCCTCTGCAGCTTGGACAATGTGATAAAACACACTCACAAAACTACACACACGCACACACACACACACACACACACACACACACACACACACACACAATTCAGTCTGTATTCTCAAAGGGGGAACTTCTTCACCCAGATCTCTTCACTGGACAGTCCTGGCGGAGCCCTAATAAACAGCCATTTTACCCCATTTGTATTGTCTCTGAGGGAATGGGAATACTGCTGCTGTGTGGCAGTGCAAAGAGTGTGTGTGTGTTTGTGTGTTCGCAGGCAAATTTGTGCATTATAATTTATTATTCAGAGGATACTGAAGAGGTTGGTATAAAATAAATCCACTGATAATTCCTTACGCTTACTTGATGTTCCTCCATCATGCTTGTTTCACCCGAATCTCGTCTTGTCAAATGAAAGAAATATGAATCATGGATTACATTAAACACCACCTTGACATGTCTGTGCCCCTCCGCAGCGACTCCATGTCAAATCCAACCCCACACACTGCATGTCTGAGAGCTCATTGCACCAATGTCTTCAACACTTTCATTCCACAGGAGTGTCTGTGACACTCTTACAAAAAAAACAAGACAAAATGAAGACGTTTGACATTTTCAACGACAAAGGTAAATCAGTAAAGTAGAAAACTAGCATGCCATGTTGGAACTTTTTTCATTTACAAGTGAAAAGGGGGGTGACTTTAGTCAACATGAGGAAAAAAGGTTATTATCAGTTTCATATGTTCTCTTTGCCTCGAAGTGGGGTGTGTGGGCATTAGTAAAGTCTCCATTGTCTCAAAGTCTGTCCTTCCTTTCCAGCAAATTGTTAGTCCAAGCAAAAATACACAAAAAAATGAAATAAAATAGAAATGTACTCAGGAAGAGTGACCAATGGGATTCTCTTCCTTGCCAAAAGTATGTGTCCCTTCTCTTCCAGTTGTGTTACTCTTTGGCAAAATGAATGGTGAGAGGAGAGAGCAGAACAGAATGGGGACACAGCTGGAATCTGTACAGAAGGTCTGGGAAGGGAGGGGGGCAGAGGATGCTCTAAAGAAGTTGTAACGTGAGGGGGGGAAGCAGGGGTGTTTAATCAGAGTCTCATCCCATCAGGCAGTGGGGCTTCTCTCCACTGGGTGCCTCCCCCCAAGGCTAAGCATCGTACTTCTTCCCTGTTCTGTGGATGTGGTGGAACAGCGTCATAGAGAAAGCCATACCCAGGAGCTGTGGAGGAAACGAGCAGATAGTGAATTTGTGTCATGTATGATGTTTGTGTGCACATGTGTGTGTCTGTGTGGTCTTTTTGATGTCGACACCTTGGGCGATGTATTTGGATGCACAAACAAATCCTGTGGTGAAGCACAAGCACATTTTGGTTCACTCTCTTTTTCTCAGATGGCCTTCAAACGTGAGCTCTGGAATCTTTGTGATGGAAAAAATGTACAGCAAGCACAAGCATTAAGTCAATGAAGTAATTTGAGATGCCACTGAGTCAAAGTAGCCAGCTATCTCTTTGAAGTTTCCATTACCCCAGATACTTGTACATCAAACACAGTCATAAGGCTGATCCTAAAACCATTATCTGGCAAAGTTCAGATGACAGGGAAACTGCAAAGTATCGTATGGTGTATAGTCTTTACTGAAAAGGCAAGGTGGACTTCCTGCAAACAGCCTCCACTGGGGATTCCTACGGGATGTGATTATGCCAGGGAAAGCTGCTGATTCTCTTCCTTTAGTTTCAATCAAAACCTCATTTGTAAAGCCGCTTCAGAAAAAATGCTACTTTAAGCTGCTGTCAATCAAAACATGAAGTGCCATTTGAGGTAAACATCCAGTTTAGAGGGAGTTAGCAACAATGAAAAACTATCTTAGTGCTTTCAAAACCAACCCAATTATTTACATGTGGATTTTGCGGTTTGCTTCGTTCAGTCGGAGTTGTTGCTCATACAAGACTCTTCAAAGCTCAGCCATCATCCATATATACATACAGCTGAGATTTCTGGAACCATTGTGGGTGAATTTATACATATAGGCTTTTGCCAACATCAGTCATACATGCTGCTAGTCTATATTATGAATAAGCCAGTTCTCCATTCCTCTGGCTATTATGTAATATTGCAGAGTTGTCAGGCATCAGCTTTTCACGATACCCGTCACTCTCACGTCCTCCACCTTGCCTTCGAATGTGCTAATCGGACAGCTCAAAGTCTGTTTCTCGACTATCCCACCCCTAAACTGAATCAGAGTGAGGAGAATGTGTGCATGTGTGTATAGAGAAGGAGAGAGATCATTAAAATCAATGTCAGCTGAGTCTGTGTTGGGGGGTTTCAATCTGCATGAAGACCTTATCAGTCTCCAAACAGGGACAATATTTATCACTTTTCTGCACGTGCACACTGTGTGCTTGGAGAAAATTGAACTGACAGGGAAGACATAGTATTGGAGAGAACAATAGTCTGTGATTTAGAATAAATACAAACGAGCATGTAAGAAGGGTGTGATCTTGTCAAGAATACATATTGATCTGAAGTTGGCCAATATTTAATGGAGACTTTCCCTTAGTGAGGCTGTGAACTTACACTAAAGCTCAAGCACCATCTCCCCCTAAGGACATAGGAAATGTGCAGAATGTTACAAAACTAAAAACTTAGAGATTTCATACTGAGGTGACCTTGCTCTGACTGAACAATGGATTCATGTATTAGCAAACTGAAGCCTTGTCTTGCATGAGCACAGTCACAGGGAGGACAGGAGAAATAAAGCAAGGGCTCACTGAAAGCATGAAAAGTGAAAAGGAAGAGGAGTGCAGGGGATGATACATTTCATGAAAAGGAATTTAAGTGTTTCCGTCCACCTGTTTTTATGTGTATTTTCAATATGTGCACAACAAAAACTGTAGTGGAAAATTCTAAAAACAGTTCACATGTTGCGAAAAGGTTTTTACACTTGGCTAAGGCAGAAAAGCTGATGTATCAATAACAACTAAGTGCAATGGAAACAGAGTTAGCAAATAAATCATGACATACATGAAGCACACAATTTAAGCACCACTCAAGCAGACGAACATAGCAAATCTATGTGGATCTAACGTTCCTCAAATGAATAATGGAACAAACATAAATTATGTATTTCCACATTTTCTGCATTGTTTATGCATTTTCTTTTGCAGATTTTCTGGAATGTCCATTAAAATGTGTGCTACAATTGGATGGAAAGTTGACTATAGAGAAGTGACATTAATTCATAATACCTAAAGATTGCACGGATAGCAGGTAAAAGTTACACATATAGTAGAGTTGCCTCTCAGTGTGTACTGTTTGTGTTCAGAATGAAAGCCAAGTAAATTTCAGACAAAGCGTGATTGCATTCAAGCCAAGTTGTTGGTGCAAAAAGATTTCCTCCACATGCATGTTTTTGGACCCCCAGGGAGAAAATGCAAACTTCAGGCCCAGCTGGCTGTTTCTGGGTCCAAGACCCAGGACTGTCTTGCTTGCCAATTAAAAAAAAAAGTGCCCACATGAGCTAAAAATATTTCAACTTAAGCAAAATCTTCACACTCATCCCAGGGCATTTAATTCATAAACATACAGACTACAAGAAAAAGGAGAGACTGGAGGAAGATTACAGAGAAAAATGTCTAAGTTGTCACACAAAGACAGCACACACACTTTCTGCACACATGATTGGTGAATTGCTAGCTAGTTACAGCTAACACCATTACAGTTGGTACCTTGGCTGTCTGGAGTGAATAAACACAAAATGCAGTGATTTCTGGTGTCGCAATGCAAAAATACACTTTGATTTCTTCAATCTGAAGACACTTTTAGGACACAGCCTCCAAGTAAGTGGAAAAACTCCTGCAAAAACAGTAAGACACTCACTGTACAAAGAGGGATAGTTGTAAAGAAGAGTTTAGTAAAAAAGAGAAACAGTAGTGTAGGAAGAATATCTATCACATCTCCCTACAGCAGCGGTCCCCAACCTTTTTTGCGCCACGGACCGGTTTAATGTCAGGCCATATTTTCACGGATCGGCCTTTAAGGTGTGGCGGATATATACACAAAATAAAATGATACGACTGGCATAAAAACTGTGTTTTTTTCTAAATATAATAATAAACGTGAATCCACTGTGTACTTGTATGCATCTTTATTAGCAGCGTCCTCGTAACATTACTCATTTTGCTAGCTTGTGGGTTTAATTTTAG
>JAVQJL010102948.1:0-13436 GCA_036024295.1 Nannoperca obscura
CTCTCTCTCTCTCTCTCTCTCTCTCTCTCTCTCTCTCTCTCTCTCTCTCTCTCTTTCTTCTTTCTCCCCAGTTCTCCACAGTACTCTGGGACCTTCTTCCTGACACAAGCCCCGGCAGCTACAGTCGGAGGAGCAGCCCGACTTGCTTCTCGATTCAGTCACAACTCCACAGATGCCTCCCTGGAACGCTGCAAACAGCTATTACATAAAAGCTGAGTGACTTACAGGCAAATCCTCTCTACCCCAAAACTGCCAGAGCATACTGCCAAACCACAGAGAGGGGGGGGGAGAGAAAAGGCAAAAGATGGAGGTGGTGTATTTTGGAGCGATGAGAACTGCAGAATGTCCGCATTTAATCCCTCTCCAGCTCCCCATTTTTTCCTTTTACTTGTTTCTTTTTCACTCTTCAGTCCTTAGCCCCTGCCCCCCCACAACTCCCCTTACACACAAACACACACACACACAAGTACACACGTGCACACACACGTATCCTCATGCAACACGAACTAACATCATGGTTCAGGTTTTACACAATGCTGAAAAAAGCAGTTTGTCACAACTGCTTCGTCCCTTCCCAACAGACACCAAATCTGTGTTTGTTTCTCCAACTTCTGTGTTTCTCTGGATCTCCCTCCAATTCTCACCAGTTCTGGGCAAACAGCTAAAAGTGTCGCATTTAAGTATGAAGTTGTGTTTGAGCTGTATTAGTGTGTGTGTGTGTGTGTGTGTGTGTGTGTGTGTGTGTGTGTGTGTGTGTGTGTATGTGTGTGTCCTGTGGAGTTATACTGGAATAAAAACACCCAAATTTAATAGGGTAAAAATATTAAAGACACCACATGCACCTGCTAACACACAGAAAAATACATTTAGAACAAGGCCCATGAAGCACACACACACACATGCACAAATGCATATCCACACAAATTCATGCAGACACACACTTCACTGCCACACTCCTTTCGTATACACACATATGCTACACACACACAAAAAGCTTATAAGAATATACACACACACACTCACACTGTGTCAGTGATCCCACAGGATCCCTGGCTGGGCTACAGTGTCATCACAGTGTGTGAGCGCCACACTCTGTCACTCTGCCTCGCTGGCAATGAGCCTATCAAAACGCAGCAGCCCACACTTCCTGGTGATGTGATGGAATTGAGCCTGTTTTTCTTTTTTACTTTTTTTTCTCCAAAAGATCCAGCAGTTGTTGTCATGAACAGTTGTATCAGGAATATTTCTGACAGAAGATGCTAATATTCCTAAACACCTCAGTTGCTATTGACTCAGATGGATTAACAGTCATTAGAACATGTGGGCTTTTGTGTGTTGAGCTCATTTCTGGCAGGAGCACATCAAAACAATGTAATAGGATTTCCTGACAGTGAAATGCAAATTTTAAATATTTTCTCTTTGAAGTGTTAATTAGTATAGGTAAATAGAATCCATATCACCTGAAGTACAAGTATAAGTATAAGCTATAACAGTTATAAACATTCAGCCACCCTCTGTCATTCACTCTCATTTTAACACTGGCATCCACTTTGCATTTAATAGAAAATTCCTAACCTTTAGTGCATTCAAATGTTAGTAATGCAGACCCTGAATCAGTCATCTGGTACAAAGAACTCCAGTGGTTGCAGGTTTGAATCCCGCAGCAGCTCATGTGTTCAACATGAGCTGTTTGTCGCCCATCCTGAATCTCCTTCAGCAGGTCATTTGCGTGCCCACGTACAGTAAGGCTCTCTAGGTAATATTATCAGCTGCAGTGCTTTAAATGTAAAACACAATTTGTCTCTGATGATTTCATTAATTTCTCAGTGCGAGACATTAAATTGAATTAAGTTCAAAACAGGTGCTGGTTTTACTGTAAGTGGTCCCTGAAGGTAACAATGCCATTACCGGCTTCGATACTGTTGGGACAAAATGCTGTTTACCTTCATCTTAACTCGGCCCACAAGACCAAAAAAGTTAAGGATGTCTGTGTCCTTGACTCCTAAAATGGATCAATCCCCGGCGCTTTCCGACGTGGCTCAGCGCTCCATCAAAAACAATTAGCAGTGTAGTTGTGAAGCCACTGAGGGATCATTTTCTTGTCACTGCACCAGCGACTCCTACTGGTTGGTCCGGGCACATGGGCAGAGGGAGCTTGAATCTGGGGGTTGTATTTGTATTTATTACATCTTCTCAGTGTATCAGTGGATACTGTTACTATTTACACTTCAAGTCATCAATGGGCAGTGGCAAGGACCACAGTGCATGTTAACAAAAATCTTTAAGGTTCGATGGCAACATTTTCTAGATTAATTTCTTCTACAATAACTCTTCATGGAAACTACGGCACAATCAATGTTAGGGAATTATATGGTTATGTTAAAGGTCTAAGATGAGATGCAAACTCCTGCCCAAAAGCTGAGTGCAATATTAACCATCCGCCACCCTGACCTCCATGCCCTTTTGTCCTGCCTTGCTAACGCACATAAGGAGTTCATTCTGTGTCACACTGTGTGAGATCGCTCTCGTAGTCTTGGTAACAATCTGTGTTAGACTGTACGATATGAATTTTGAGGTAGGTGAGACGGTGGTGTGATGAATGTCTGGTAACCGTGGCATTATGATATAATTCTGGGGGGAGGGGGGGGGGGAGTAAGCAGAAACATGATATCTACTAACAACATCCATCTGGGCCACTCTCATGATTTGAAAATATAGCAAAACAATAAGCAAGCTTTGGCCATATCGCTGCAACAAAAAAAAATCAAAGAATGGAGGGCATTTTCTAGTAAATGTAAGGTAACACAAATGAATTAAGAAGCCAAGAAGAATTACAAGCCAAACGTGTAATTGCTTTAAAATGGAAGGATATTCAGAGACATAACTGTAGTAAGTGGATTAAGGAGAGTGTCTTGCAGTTTGGCATTAGAAAAACTGACTTACATAATGAGGGTTTTTATAAAATGTGGATGCCTTTCTTACATTTTATGAACTGTGTAGATGTCTGTGATCAGACAAGGATTGGTGTTGCCACCGTTACTCCAAGCTTGTTGTTTGTATCACACCAAGAGTAACATGGTTGTAAATAAGGAGGGATATTAGGATGATGACTAGACTGTGCATCTCAGATTTTTTATTAATTTATTATTATTTTAATATAACTTTCATGTTGTTTTTTTTACCCATGCAGGAAGATGTGTTGCATGCACATGAGTAGCTAGGCAAAAGGTTAAGGGTGTGCATGTAATGTGCATATGAATATGATGCTCTAGCCTTGGACGCTAGATTGATCTCAGAGCAAAATAAATACAATTTTTAATATTTACCAATGGCAATACTGTTATCCAAACTATAACCCAATGTTTTTGTTGCATAATTCTGACCATATCATACCCATACTGTTACAGGTGTGGATATTATAAAACCATTTAAATAGATGTTGATAATGAATGTAATCTGGGATTTTTCACAGTTGATTTGCAGGGGAAACAGGAGTAATGTGTCAACAGTCAAAGGTAATCAGTAATATCTGTAACTTGCACTCAAAACAACACACATATATACAGTATACAAAGGCCCACATTCAGATGCATTTATTGACATTACTGACAAGTGCATACAAACACATGCACACACGCAAACATAGTTACAGGCATAAAATTCCTAAGCACATAAATGTCAACACTCTCTTTGTCACACACACAAACATCATGCATACACACACACAAACACACTCACACACACACACCCACAAACCAGGCGTTCAGTCATGCCTTTCTGTAGGATTCTCCTCTGGGTGCTGCGTCCAAGGTGAGTGCGCTGGCTGGCAGCTCCTGAGGAGTTGGTAGGAAGAGATAGCTGAGCAAAGCTATTAAAATACGGGCAGGAATTTCCCTTATCTCTCCCACCGAGGCAGCGCGCGCCGCTTTGTGCTATTATGGAGATAAAATGCACAGAGGCTTGGAATGAGGGAGGGAAGGAAGGAGGATGAGGAGGGGAGGGTGAGGTTGGGGAGGGAAGGCGTAAGAACGTCAGATTTATGGAGCTAGGGAAGCTTAAGGTTATTAAATCGGAAGATTACTCGACTGCGAAATTGTTGAAGTTTTTACGAGAAGTTGAGGGATTTAGGCCGGTATTAAACAGCAGAGCATTAGGAGGCCAGCAATATACATTATTCACAATTTATTTTACCCCTTTTCTTCTATTCTGCTCACCCTTTTCTTTCCTCCAGTCTTTCTTCTCCCTCCTTTCATCCAGCTCACAGTCAATATCGAGCTTCTCCTAAATTCTTATTCAAAGGAGCATCTGCACCTCCCATTTCTTCCCTCGCTCTCCCTCTCTACGGCAGCAGCATGTAGAAAGAGGAGAAGGAGCCAGAGTCAAAGAGAAAGAAAAAGATACAGCAGAAGCTAGAAGGAGGGAGACAAAGATGCTCTGACTGTGAAGACTGGCTTGTTTTAGTATTGACACCACTCACAGTGTGTATCAATGCATACTTCTATCAAGGACATTCATCACTGTCAACTTTTTTTATTTAAGGAGTAGGAGTTTGAGGGAGAGTAGTGACTGTATATTTCACATTAGGATTTGAATGCTGAACTACACCTACACATGGAGAAGGAGTGTCTAATACATTGTTCATCACAGGCAAATTGCTTTCATGGTGATGTGAGCATTAACTGTTGTGACATTGGATGTATCTTTGGGACAGATGAACAGCAACACTGTTTGTTATGGGTGTTGTGAAGGGCAGCAACCGGAAAGGTTTTTATTCTATTGGAAAATGTCAAATATTCATCACAGATTGATAAAAGTGATGCCTGCGCTCACAAATATGTTCTTACAACATAATACATCTTAATACATCCCACTGTGTTTGTTGTTTACAGTTGACTCATATAAATGATAGCAGGGTCAGAAATATTAACCCAAGTCCTTGGTTTACAAAACAAAATTACTTTTGCTGAAGGGATCATCTATATGTTTACAGATGTTGAATGATGAACTACAGGGTGAGACTGATCTTTTTTTTTTAATGGATGCACTGAGTGTTGTGTTAGGACTCTGTACCTGTACAGAATGTATTTGTGAATCACTATTTGTATCCCTTCTTGAAAACAACACGGCAAAAATGGGTGAGTCTCCCCTCTGCCCCTACACACACACACACACACATACACACACACACATATACACAAACACACACACACACACACACCACAACCCTCCAACCTCCACTCTCCACCCCCTGCAAGGACTTAAAAGAGATGTGTCACTTCAGATCCACAACAACAGTTTTATACACACACACACACACACACACACACACACACACACCTGGTGGAGTCACACACACAGACCTGCAGCCACAGTTCTTCCATGTTATCTATCATCATGTGCTTGGCTTCAATGCCCTTCTCTCTCTCTCTCTCTCTCTCTCTCTCTCTCTCTCTCTTTCGCTCTCTCTCTCTCTCTCTCTCTCTCTCTTCTGTCTCTCTATCTATCTATCTATCTAGCTATCTGTTTCTCAGCTCATCTCATTCAGGTCAGGCTTGTTGTCTCTCAGTAAACAGAAGAAAAACTGTTCTCAGAAAGTAACATCAGTAGAGGAAAAGTGAATAAAACATTTCTTTCATACCAAACTCTTTTGATAGCATGCACATATCCATACACACACACACAAACATCCCTGGAAGAGCCTCAGTGTCTCTCCACATATTCCTGACTTTCTTGCCATGGAAATTATTCAATCTCCATATACACTTAAAGCAACAGAAATTCTATCCATTTTAAACGGAAGACGGCGGAGAGATTTACTCAACGATTATCTAAGGGTTTTGCAAGTGTGCGCAAGTTTTTGTGAATGTTGTTGATGCTGGTAAGCTGGTAAACACACAGCTAGCCGTGCTCTTTGATACACCAGGAGGCCTTGAGGATATTTCACACAGCCTTTATACTTGCTTTCTGCAGCGCACTTTCTCATCCTCTTCTTCTCTTCACCTAATTTGCACAATTTCCCTTCATCCTTCATTGACTGCAGTGACTCTGGGAGAATCTACGCACCACCAGCTGTGATCTGAGGGATGGGGAACTTTTTTATAAGCTGGCCAGCTAAGTTATTTGTATGCATTTATGGGTATGTTTGCGCATATTTGTTGTTGTGTATCTCTATCCTGGTAAAAGTCTTCAGTGGATGTTTATGTACAAATGCTCTTTCTCATTTTTTGCACTCATTTACTTATGTGGTGAGACTGATTGCATTTTCACCAAATGCTGGTGAGACGGCAGCATACTACAGCTAAATATGGCCAGTTACGTCTTGTCGTTCATGGAGCACCCCCCCCACTGTTTGTTGACACTCAGAAAGAGAGCCAACCATCTCCCGCTTCACTAGATAATTCTGCTCTGTGGCGTAGCGGAAAGAAACTTCATTAACCCCACTGCCACACAGCCAATCCTGAAGATGTGCATGTGTAATGTGGCTGAAAGCAGCCTTTTAACGCTGTAAACACTAACTTGCTAAACGTCAGGATGTATTACACACTCCAGCTAAATTGTGAAGAGCTGGTCTACCAGCTTGTGTTTCATGGGCTGTGGATAAGTGCAAACATTATGTAATAAATACTATATGAATGCAGATATGTAATTTTTGAAACAATGCACTCACATTTCATGGCCCCATGAAACATTTGTATGTTGAATTTGTGTTAACATGACACTTTGCACCAGAGCCACAACCCGGCATCGAGCGTCAAAGTAACAATTTAGGCAGTATCCATAATTGTTATCATTTTGGAAACCTTTGGAAATCTTTCTCTTGTCAGTTAAAATTAGTCTCTGAATCTGTTTTAAACCGGTTTGAATTTTCTTTTCTTTGGGGGTACTTGGGGGCAGCAGAAACAAGCTGTAAACACTGCACTGACATAAATCACAAGATGATATGGTGAAACTTGTTGGCAAAGAGGGCTTCTCTACACATCCAGCAGACACGGAGCAGCATTCATTTGGAGACGTGTTTGTGGCCACAAGATGAATATTGTTCCTTTTCAGCTCTGTTTGCACTCCACCAGCTCACAAGGGAAATATGTGGCTCTTTATCTGCTAAATGTTGCACTATGTTCACCTGCTAGTTAGTAACTCTGGCTGCTGCTTGGTGCTGGGCTGGTAGTGTACAGTGGAATTTTAGAGCTATTTTGCTGAAAACAGCTGCCTGCTGATTTAGATAACAATTCTCTGTGGGTTCAATATGATGATTAACCCTTTTCAAATTACACATATTCATTTGATCCATTGTTAGTACATGTAACAAAATGTTGAATATAGCAGCTTTAAGGAATTGTTTCTGTGTTATGATATCGTAATGCAAAAACGTGTGCTTGTTTGGGCTCACATTCAACTTTGCGCAAAACCACCCACAAGATGCTTCCTGCAGAAGCTGTATATGTTGTAATCAAAAATGTATATACAAAAGTAGACATGTACACGCGCAGTTCCTAATTTAGCAATTTACCTTCAGGCTGTACGTGGCAAACCAAGCCGCCCAGAACTCCATCCTGCATCCATCCAGTCCTCCCACTCCCAGAAGATGCTTCCTCCTGGGACGCTACTCCCACTCAGCCTGGGGGCTGGAGTACATATGGATGTGTTGGAACCACCTTGAAAATCAGAAGAAAAGAAGAAAAAAAAGAAAAGAGAGAGAACACAGCTGAAACCAGGGTTTGTAAATACAAAATTGTGTATTTCTTGCATGTTTGCGTGGACTTTGGTAATTGTTGAAAGATGAATATAAATGTTTTAAGTTAAATAATAACTTTAGGAGGACACACAGTCAGGAATTGCCATCAGTGATGGCACTCAGTGTAAACTCTGAGCTGGGCAGCTGCCTGCATGTCATTTATTTCCTCCAGTATCTGCCTCCAGCACACTCACGCATACCAGCCAACAGGCTCCTTCTGTTCCTTTATCACGCACACTGATATTCAAACATACTGTAGGAGTGCAAAGGGAGTAAATGAGCACACGCACACACTCACACAAATGCACACAGAGAAGATGAAAGGTACAGCAACAGAGGGAAAAAATAAGAGAGAGACAGTGAAGATTGCAGCTTAACCTCTTGGCTCCGCTGTAAAGCAGCACACACTCACTGGAGCCTTGCTGATAGCCATCTGTCAGGCAAGGGGAGACAGCTTCACCTTCCCAACACTCATGCCACAAACACAAGGGCTGCCACTCACACACAACTAGCCTACACTCACGGGTGATAAGTAGACAATGTAAAAAAGATATTCTGAGTGTGACTTTGGTGCTGCATAAATTTCATTCAACCAACAGTAATGAAAGTTTAGATGATTCTTTATCTGCAAAATGCATCCTGTGGCCCTTTTAATTCATCCTGCATTCCCCCAAGTCTCAACATAAAGTTATTTTCTTCATTCACAAAAAGTTTGCTTTCCAGATATGCAGCATGTGCACCCACAGCAGTGATTAACATCTATTTAAAGTGAGCGTGGGACATTCATTGACAAAGAATGAGCTATAACTTGGAAGTCCTGAACAGAATCCAAAACACTCACTATAAATCTGGAGCTTCATCAATAGCTCCCTCTCAAGGTGATGGCTGAGCTAAAGAAAACCTTTGTCTTCCACACACTCTCCCCCTCCACCCTTCCTCCTCTCCTCATCCTGCCATCCTTTAGCCCCACTCTTAAAACATAAATTCCTTGAAATCCTCCCACTTCTCCACCTGCGCCTCTTCTCCACAGCCCCTCTCCCCGCTCCTCTGTGTCCTCTCCACCCCTCGATCCATCTCTGTCCTCCTGATCAATAATCAATCTGCAGGGGCCGAGGCCAGGGGCCCTGCGCCATCTGTCTCCATCGGCAAACCTGAAAGAGAGAGAGAGAGAGAGGAGATACAGTTCAATCTATCTCCATCCGTGGTCAGGTCCACTCTGCCGGTATAGATCATAATTTGGAGAGGTGTAATTGCTGGTCAGAGACTGGAGGTGGATGCTAGAGGGGTGGGGGGGGGGGGTGGGGGGGGGGGTCAATAATTTTTCTACAGTCCAGTCCTCCCCTCTGCCCCACTTCCCCACTCTCCAGCCTGACCCAGTTTCCCTCTTTTTCTCCTCTTTATCTTTTCCTCTCTGTCATCTTCTCACTTCTCCTGCTATCTTTTCTCAATTCAATTTACAAAGATCCACAGACCAAAACAACATAATTTATCACTCCTCTTCTTCTACTCTGTGTTGGTGTGTGTACTTCTGTGTGTAGTGTGTGTGTGTGTGTGTGTGTGTGTGTGTGTGTGTGTGTGTGTGTGTGTGTAGGGCGTGCATTAAGTTTTTTCTCGGCTCTAATCCTGAAGGACCAGCACCAACTACGCCTACCCTCAGCGTCTGTGCTGCACTCGACATCCATTTGCACGTGGATGCGTCAGAGGGGGATGTCGCTACTTTGATAATGAGCTACCTAGTAACACCTGCCTCATAAAAATAAGTCTTGGCTCGATAAATGAATTGTCAAATAAACTGTGCCGAGCTTGCCAAGACCTGGAGGACATTTTTCCAACGCCCTCATTTGATCACGCTACCTAAGCATGCTACATGATAGCAGCTATGAAAGACGCCTCTCCAGCAGTGTACTCATCGTGCCTGTTTAAACCCAGAGCAAAACTGTTTTTATTTTCTTTGTTCCCTGTGGTAATTATGAACACAGGTCCATACATTTGGTTTAATTTTTGCCAATTTGGCACAAAACAAGTTACACCGTTTCAAGGATATTTTCAAACACTCAGAGGCAGTGCTGATGGTAAGTAGAAATAATGTTTCCCATGTTCACCATCTTAGTTTAGTGTGTTAGCATGCTAATGTTTTCTAATTAGCGCTAAACACAAAATAAAGCTAAAGATGATGAGAAGGTCATCACTTCTGCAGATATTTGGTCATAAATCAAAGTTTATTTTCATTGTCTCACAAAAAAAACACAAATGTCAACTTTTGGTTGCGTTGAAGGAAAAGTCAGGGGATCACCAAAGTCATTAGGACGCATCCTCTGGGGGCCATGACTATCTACACAATTTTGTGCTAATCCATCTTGCAGATGTTGAGATATTTCACAGGTTAATTTAAAACGTTGACCTGCTGGTGGCACAAAAAGGAAAAATTAGAGGATCACCAAAGGCAAGATTTATCATCATGGCACCAAGGTCGAGGCAGATTACCGCCCAACTAGAGCTTGGTTCTGGTTCGGCTCGAGGTTTATACCTGTTAAGTTTTGCCTTGTCACTGTCGCCTAGTGCTTGCTTATGGTGGGAATTGTTGGATCTCTATAAATATAAAGAGTCGGTCTCGACCTGCTTTAGATGAAAAAGTGCCCTGAGATAACTTTGTCATTATTTGGCACTGTATAAATAAAACTGAATTGGATTTTATTTAGTTGATATCTGCACCAAATTACATGGCAATCCATACAGTAGTTGTCAAGATATTGTAAAAAACTGTAAAGGTCATGGTGGCACTAGGAGATAAGGAGATCATCAAAGTCAGTAGGATACATCCTCTGGGGACCTTCAATGTCTGAACAAAATGTCATGACCAAAGAGGTGGACTGACTGGCTGACATTGCCATCCCTGGAGCACGTGTAGCTCTACATGAATGGCCTGTCTTTTGATTAGATTTGAAACCTTTGTATCAGTAGCATAGCCAGAACAAATAAAACTTTGGCTGTACTTCAGGAAAACTGGATGTGTCAACAGCTGAAGCACAAAGTGACGTAGGTAAACCATTGTTTTGTTAAGTATTCTCAAAATAAACTCTGCTGCATGAGGCGCACAACCTACCCTGCATTACAATGTCTTGTGAAAATCTAACAAATAGAAATTAAAAATTTCAATTTCAAACAACAAACCTAGAAGAGCGCCATGCTGGGTTGTGCCCTGGCACCGCGTAAGCGACTGCTTTGTAGTTCTCTTTCAGCACATAAAGAATCCTGAAGCATTACAATTAGGGAATTACTGAATGCGAACACTATAAATAGTAAATTAGTTGTTGTTTTTTAAATCTAAATGAACCATTTAGAGTATATTTCACATTTCTATTTGCCCTGAAGTGCACCTTCGTGTGTCTAAGACCTTGATCTCCATTATAAACCAGTGTAACTCCCTGGTGCAACTTCAAAGTTTAGTCAGGTCCTACAGGTCCGACACTGAGGGGGTGTTGCAGGTAAAAAGTAATGCATGTTATCACTTCTTGGTCCCCTCTGAGCTGTACAACACTAATTTAGTGGAGAACAACCCCCACCCCCACCCACCCCCCTCTTCATGCTCCACCAAGCTGCGCTAACAACGCTGTTAACCTATCCCATCTCCCATCTTCAATTAAAACACCAGCAAGAAAGGATGTGCTAATTTGAGACTCAGTGACTCATCAGTGCTGTGTGTGTGTGTGTGTACGCGCATGTGTGCGTGCATGTGTGTGTGTGTGTCTCACACTGCAGAGAAGACATTTACAGTCCATTTTACTCTTGCATGCTATCATCAGTTAAAACAACAGCTGGTGCACGACACAAATACAGAGACTATTGTGTGTTTGTATCTGTTTTGAGGGAACCAAGAGAGAGAACAGAGTCAACAGACAACTTGAGAGAGAACATTTAGGTTCTTTTTCACAGCTCAACTGAAAAAGGTGTCATAAGAGGCAAAAACATATTCTCAATCCTTGTGCGCACATGCACACAAACACAGATGCGTGGGCACTGACTGAGCCCGTGTGAGTGAGAGTACCTGGTCTGTGAAGGATAACTCAAAGGGGAAACAAAGAGCCAATGAAACTTTAATGAGCTGGTCACGTATCAGCTAAAGCCTGCTGCAGTTGCACCTCTGCACCTCTCTCTGTCTCTGCTCTGCTCTCAAACCACAAACTTCTCTCCCCAATCAAACCGATAAGGAAACTCCAAACCTCTCAAACAAAATCACAAGAAGAAACCTTCAAAGGAACTGAAGCTGACAATATATTTAGCTTTTCTGTTTCAGGTTCTGCACTTATCTTCCCTAACTGCTCTGAAGAGATCTAGTGTTTGTCGTACAAAGACAAGGACAACTGAATAAAAATATATAAAATATTTAAATCGCCAACAGGCAGAATTAGACAGGTTGTTAGATTGATGTGATTTGCTGGCAAATCAGTACCAGAAAGTGTCAACACCTGCACGAAATCTGTGTGTTTTATCCCTATATGTTTGTGTATTATTTGCTGCATGTATTTGTATTTAACAGCTTATCTGGATTGTCCTAATATAACAAACTCTAACTCCCTTGGGTTTCACGCAGATTAAAAAAGTCTAAACATTTGCAGATATTTGACCTGCAGGTCTTATCACATGGTTATTGTAACAAAAAAAAGCACTGTTGCCATTGGTCCCCATTCCCCCCGTATATAATATACATACAGCGTACTATATGTGATATGCTAATAAATTCTGAACACACGTTAAAATGATGCCGGCCTCTCCCAAAGCCCCCGTTCTCGCTGTTCCTCATCAATGCTTTCTGCTGAAATGTACGATTTGCAATATGCAGTTAATGAGTTGTTGAAGGCTGAGAATGAATCCCATTCTAGCCGTAATTGTGTAAGGTTTCCCAAGGGAAGCAAGTGTGTGTGTGGGGATGAAAGTTTTTGCATGTATGTGTGTCTCTCTGTGTGTGCCTGGTGCTTGACTGTGTGTTCCTCTCTGTGTGTGCATGCCCATATAAGTGCGTCTGTGTGTGTGTGTGTGTGTGTGTGTGTGTGTGTGTGTGTGCGTGCGCACGCGCTTGTCAGGGGAAACAGAAGCGTCTTTAATCTTCATTTGATGACTCTCACTAAGAGCAGGGAGGCTGAAAACACTGTAAGTAAAAAACAAAGAAAGAGAGAAAGAAAGAAGGATAAACAGATGGAAACAGAGAGTAATGGGAAAAGAACAATAGATTAAACATTGCAAAGAGCAGTGTGAGGAGAAATACAGACGGAGGGAGAGGAAGAGGAGTGAGAAACCTCTCCATGGTTGTGAGGAAGATGTTGAAGAGGACCAGGAAGAGAGCCAGAGAGAGAAGAGCTGTTTTCAGACAGACCTACTTCTATCAGTCAGTTGAATGTCGCTGAACATTGAGCGAGAAGCTGCTGACACAGACACACACACGTACATGCACTTCACTAATTCTTGGCAGACGACAACAAATATAAGAAGAAAGAAAACCATTAAAATTGTGCACTTTGTGTGTAGGAGTGGGGATCAAACAATTCCTGGAGAAAGTCTCTATATTTAGCATTTAAAATTTTAACAATGATGTACAGCATGACAGCGTGTTTGTGCATGTATGTGAGTGCATGCGTACGTGTGTGTGTCTGTGTGTGTGTGTGTGTGTGTGTGTGTGTGTGTGTGTGTGTGTGTGTGTGTGTGT